>OU696591.1:4888998-4918998 GCA_916048095.2 Sacculina carcini | reverse complement strand
TGCGTACACGCAAAAATTAAACCAATTTATGTTCTTTTTTATATATTTGCATTCGAATAGTCTGACTTACTGACTTACCTGTGGCCAAATATCTCATGGCTTACTCTTTATAAATGTATTGTACGTACATGTGTTTGTGTGTGTGTGTGTGTGTGATTGACAATTTTGCGTCGCTTTCGGCGCAAATTTTAGTGGTGTTACGTTTGTGACGCGCGATAACCTCAGATAATTTGTGTTTTGTTGTTTTCTCTCTTTGTTGGTGATTGAGAGTGTGTTGAATAACATACACGTGAATGATTGTGTGCGTTTTTCTAAAGGAAAAATTTTTGTAAAGGAATTATAACGAGATTGAGATTTAAGATATCCGATAGTTTTCACAGGCATGTTAGTTTTTGGCTTTTCAAGCGCGCATCAGTCTGACATATTACCACTTCAGATTAAGAAATGCGCTCAAACAAAGACTATGAATCTTTGTGGTCTCCAGGAAGCGACAGAGGCATTCGCATAATATCTGTCGTTCGATTAAAATTCTCACATGGATCCCGAACAATCCGTGCGTAGATGAATTCGTTGGCTGAATCGCCTTGAATATTTCGAGCGTCTATTTCACATCGTCTTTGGTAGCGTTTTTGTACTCATTTTTCACGGCCTGTGAAATTCTGCTGAAATCTCAGTCTCTGTCGATCATACCCTGGCGATTCTCAGCGGCGGATTGTCCAATCCGACGACGCTTTTCCGGTCATCGAGTCCGGACCGGCATATAGTCGCGCTCCGGACCACACTCCGTCTACATCATATTGACGAAGGTCCACTTCGTAACACTGCCTTTGCACGAGGTTTTCTCTGTGACGCGAACATTGCAGTGATTCTTCACCCAAATGCTCTCCTTCCAAAACTCCACTTTTCTCATTATTTTCTCTCACACAGCTGTTTTGTTCATCACGTCTTTCTATGCGCCGTGTTCTCTGTAGACAGCTATCACAGACACAATGTCTATGAGGTTCATTTCCTTGGCTCGCAAGCGTGGTAATTCTTCTACAGTTCCCGCCATCACAATCGCGCCAACGGTGATGTCCTCTTACTGAATACTCCCGCTGGCCAGAAACGTCCCCTCGTGACGTATTTCCCGCGTGATCGATGCTAGCGCCCTCTTCACGGCGAAAAGTGCAACCAATAGGAGGTGACGGTGTTTTTCCAGGTGTTATTTCACAGTGGTGATTGGTCGACTGAGGATATGAGCTAGTATGCCCGTCCGTGTTCATTTCCCGGGATTGAGAAGTTAATTTTGTCATTATTTCCCTGCCAACACACACATCAAACATTTTTGACGCTAAAGTAAACATGTATCCTATTCGAAAGATAATAACTTCCAGATGGGTTGAGCTTGTTAATCGAGAGGTTCAAGGTTCAAATCTGGTCCGGTCTCGTTTTTTTACACACGCCCCCACTGAAATGCACCGGAGTAAGCGGTGTGTGTATTGAAACAAATACAGAGCTGGGCGCACGGCGGGTGTGGACATGAAGTGTGAGCTCACTGATTCTGTCGCTGCAGCTGCCTGACACTGGCCTCAAGTGTCGCCATCTGTCGGTGAATATTTCGTCGTTCGGCGCGCCACACGTCCATCCAGCAGGTCACGTGATCAACTATGACGTCACACTGTTGTTGCAGACGATCGCGATACGAACGCTCCTCGCGCAGTTTCTCACTGAGGCGCTCGCGCTCTGCCGACGCTTGACTCAACTGTAAATGGACGTGTTTAATGCGTATTGTAAACATTACGATGCTGTAAAAATGTACTAAAATAAATGGCTCAGCTAAATGCCATAACAACGCAGGGTAAAATTATTTACAAGTGCTGAATAAACGGTGCCAAACGGTGAGACGAGAATAACCAAGAGGTTCCCTAACAGAGGTCAAGAAACTGATCCCTCGCTCGCAAGATTCAGCCCCTCCAAAAAATGCACCCTGTATCTGCCACTGCCAGACAATACTAGGCCCACGACAACAAAAAGCTACCTGTTCAGTGAGACGATTATTGAGCAGTTGTTGCGCCGTCAGAGACTGGGGCACTTGATACTGCGTGCAGCATGACGAGCTGTCATCGGAAGCAGCCATGCCACCACTACACTGCACAATACAACGAATCTGCCGCCATACACATACAGACAAGATATCACCCATCGCAGTCTTCTTAACATTTTTCAGTGTTCGCCGCCTTTTCAAATAAGAAATCAGTTCTCGCACCCCCTGGGTTACTGACAGCTATATGAAAAAGATAAAAACACAAACTACGTGATAACAAACCTATTTTAATTGGATATTTACTCATACACGTTAAAGTTCTTGTGAGGAAAAATCTATTCAGGGAAAATATAGAGCATAGGTAGAAATATATATTTTCTATATTTTTTACATGATTCCTCGCACCCCTTAGGAACTAGTTCCCGGCTAAGAACCATTGGTCTCTCGTATGAATTTCACCATATTTCACAGTCGGTCTAGAAAGTTTAACACAGCGTGAATGTTTCTTGAAGCAATTTTCGAGAAACAATTGATCCATTTGATTTTTTATGAAGTACTATTTCAATTATCCTTAATTCCAGTTCGAATCAATTTTATTCAAATGAGTCTCATTCGACCCCAAATTGTATTCTCACTAATCCTATTTCAGTCACATTTGTTGCATTTTCATTGTGATTGGTCCCAATCTACATATAAACTCCATTGGAAAAAAACGAAACGGATGAGCGGAGTGAAATATGTGAAGAACCGCTGGATTCTATGCTTTTCCCCTAAGCCACGATTCAAATCTGGTCCAGGGTAATTCGTTTCAGCATTCACACGAATCCTTTGCGAAACACTCAACTGTGGATGGGACCAGAGCGGGGTAATTCATACGACGTCAACAAACTAGTGCGTAATTGTGTATGTTGAAAAATAAAGCAGTTAAACCCTTCAGTTTAATCAACCACTCACCAGGTGGCGTTGCTGTAGTTTTATTTCGATCAAATCGTCTAGCTGTCGGGTGAATTTCTGCAAGAACTGATTGCCAGAATGTTGCAGCGCCAACGGTTCTACTCTGGGCAGAACCTGAGAATCACATTCGATGACAGTTTTCGTTGAGACAATATTGCATAACATAAAAAATCCATGCTGAGTTCCACTGAGGCCGCACATTCATTCATTCATTCATTCATATATTTCTTCCAGCCTTCATGTCAACAGAACCAAAATATGTAATTAAACCAAAACTCGAAGGGCAATTGAAGCTAAATAGCTTGTGTTGCCTGTACAACACTTTCATAGCATGCACATGAGAAACACTTTCATAGCATAGCACATGAGAAAGACAAGCTACAATAACCTCAATTTAAACCTCAACTCAAGTTAAACCTCAGGATAAACCTAAAGTTAAACCTCAAGATGAACCTCACCTCATTTTTGTCACGAAATAGAGAAGAGCAGTTTGTCAGTGGCGGCCGCAAAGAAGATAAACAAACTGATAATCTCGCTATTACGTCACACGCGTCAGCTAATGAAACAATATTTTGCCAGACAAGCCAGCTGCCACCAACCACCCCATTGAACTTGAACCTCTAACACACACACACACAGGCATACATACACGTGTGATGGTACACACAGGTGTTGAGACAATTGTGAGACCTTGATAGTTTGAGTGGCAAGGGTAGTCGTTATTGAATGCCCAGAAAAAAGCGACTGATTGTACGAACGTCTCGGGACCCCAATTAACATCCACCAGTAAAATGTAAACAGATATTTCATATTAAGTTTTCTATTAAATTGCTTTGTTCTAGCGATAAATAAAAAATAATTATTTGTTGTTGAAAAAACAACAACAAAAGTATCACGAAATTAATGTGAAATTATTGAGATTAGTAATGGAAATGGATATAGAATATACTATTTTGTAATATTAATTGATAATTGAAGCATATATGTTTATTTACCTTCGGTAAGTCGTTGCTGTGAAAGTGTTGTATTGTACTCCCAGCAATAAATACTCACTCAACAAAACCAAGTATGAATGCTGTTGTTTATTGTCATCGCAGGCGATAGGCAGATTTGTACAGGGAAATAACAATTTCGTCTTGATGTATTGATGTCATGCAAACTGAACAACCACAATTGGAGGGGAAATAATTGTGATTTTTCTTGTTTCAACGTCAAAACCGTTGCGATTTTCGTGGAAAAACAACACAGAATTAATTCAGAAAATAATGATTAATAAAAGGTAGGTTTATAAAATAATTCAAGGGGCGATTAATATTGGCTAAACAATATTATAAATTACATGCCGAATTCAAATAATAGGGAGATACATGCAAACATGCGCACACACATACATACATACACATACACACACTACATATAATCAGTTCATTGCGCAAGACACCAATGAAATTTTCCGACAATGAATAGACAAGGTGATAAAATAGGCCAAAGAAAATATGCCAAGCTTTTAGAATGGCAAATTCGTCAACTTATGTTATTAGTACGACGTATAAAACATGCAGACATAGAAATGTTAGCACAGAAAAGAAAAACTACAATGTTCTACTTATTTCCGATACACCAATTTTCGTGCACTTTTGACATAACATAGCAGAAAATCAAGAGCTACAGATATTTTCCGCAATTTACATACGACACTGCATATCACCAGTTTGAAATATTTTTGACATTAATTTTTTAATTCCAGCTGTAACTCGTAAAATTATTCATAGATGACCGCATAAATTTAACAAAATTATTCATTTGGATGAACGGGAAATTCATGAATGCTTACGACGAAGAGCTATACATATAATGGATCGGCGTAAAATTGAAATTATTTTGAAATGAAAATTTGATACAAGAAAATTGTCTCATAAATTCACAAATGCCCTCAGGCAATTTATTAGTTAGTCACACACACAAGCACACACACACGCGTTGTTTTCACACAGTATAAACGCGCGACACCGAGCTTCTCACCACTGCCGCTCCAGATGGCGCCACCCCCAGCCCGAGTGGGGAGGGACGGCGGGGGTCTGCTGCCATTGCGTCCAGTTCTTGTTTCAACTGCAGAACGTTCACTTTGAGTGTGCTGATCGTGGTCCATTGCTGACCAATCTGTCAGACAAATCACCGCGCAATTATAGTCTAGAATTTGGCCTCCCGAAAGGAAATAAAAACATTTCAAATCACACAAAACGAAAAAGCTACATAATATAATAAAATTAAATGCATTACAAAAACAGCATATGCTATTTATCACAGCATTTGCAGACAAAAAACAACTACAACCTCACGTTTGATAATACTTTCTATGGATTTGTCTCATATATCCCCTTAAGCCCCCCATGAATGTAAAAACATAGCTAAAAACACAACTGGCTTCCTTTTGGCAATGGTAGATTAAATGTCATTAAGTCACCATATACAAAAAGAGACGAATTCGGATTAGTAAAAAAAAAACACACACACACACACATTCACGTTCTGTTCGAACTTTAAGTCAACCACTTGGTAAATATCTTCCATTGCCCAGCCAGTTTAGAATAAATCCCCATAGGCTACACATCACTGCTATACATTGCTGTACGGCGCCGTCTTTGCCAGCACAGTGGCGGCGCTAGGACTCTTCTGGTGTGGGGCTAGATAAAAAGATGCAATGGCTTGGACTAACATAAGTAACTACACTCGAAATTTTCATGGTCATGATTATTTTTTTTTTGGGGGGGGGGGCTTCAGCACCTCCAAGTTCCCCCCCTGGCGCCGCCACTGTGCCAGTATATTCAGCAAGTGCATACAAGAGCAGTGTACCTGCATGTCTTTCTCGATGTTGGCTTCAGTTAGCTGGTGGCCAGCGGTTTGGGCAGCTGCCAGCTGTTCGTGCACAGCTGACAGCTGCAGCTGCTGCTGCTCGTTATCAGCTGTCAGCTGTTGCACGCGCAGCTCAGCATGCGCCAGCTGCTCAACGAGCTCAGCCAACTTCAGCACACGCGCATACATACACATGCACATATATACACAGAATATATATTTTCAAAAGCTCAAACAACGAATAGCTAATAAATATTTTGCGTGAGAAAAGTTTTTAATAAAAAAATATATGTGTATAATTAGTTCGTGATACCAGCCAAATATGATTAATATGAAAAATAATAAAATATATTTACGTTAGATAATGAAAGGTATGCTAGATGGAAAATCAATAACAATAACACAGAAAGATATGTAGAAATACACAGAATATAATGTACCCAAATATAGATAGAAAATGAAGATCGAGCAGGATAGAGGCATGATTCGGGCAAACACAAAGATGAACATCACACGACAGAGCATGTGAACATCCTCCCACACTCTTTCCTCCACTCACCCGCTGTTCGAGCGTGTCACACTGCTCTGTCTGACATGCTCCACGATCTTCCTCCTGCTGTAGTCTTTGGCGACATTCGGCCAGTTGTTCTCGGGACGTGAGCAGCTTCTGTTCGACTCGCTGCAGTGTCACGTCCTTCACAGTTAGCTGATCGTGAGCTGTGGCCAGGTGACCTTGAAGGTCAGCCACAAGCTGTCTGCCTTCCTCAACCTGGCCGTCATGCACACACTCACGATAACATTGATCTAGTGTTTCTTAAACTTTATCAGTGTTGCAGCACCCCTTTCAAATCATCAGTCTGATCTCACAACCCCTGGATTCTTGTTAGATATACGAAAATATAAAAATACAAACGACGTAATAACCAAACTTTATATATTTCATATTCATTCATACAACTCCTCTAAGAGGATTAAGCAAAACTACATTTTTCAGGAAAAATATATAATGCATATGTTAAACATATAATTTGTTTTAAAAAAAATACAGAAATCCTCGCACCTCCGGTTAATCACCCCTGCACTACACATTACCTAGGAAATTTGTCTTCCGATTCCTTTTCGGCTTGTTATTTTGTATGAGAATGAGAAAACACCAGATATTCGTATTGCCAGCTACCAATAAGCGATAATGCATCTCATCTCTCTTGTGTATCAAGGAGGAGAATATGTAGGATGTCAGGATAGGTGGAGGATTTCAGGCTACTGTGTTGCCGTAAGACAACGCTGCGAGAGAGAGAGAGTCAACCCTTTATCTCGCGGTGATCTATCAGAGATCACTCAAAATGATCACATTTCGATAAAAAGACCTTTTATCTCTACATCAATTCATGTTTAAACTTTAGGCCATATTTATTAGGAAGATTTCTTTGATATCACCACAAATATTTCAAGTTTTTCTTATTGAAATTAACTGATATACAAGCTTGAAAATATCCAAATTGTTGTACTCAATATATAAAATGTTAAATTTACATGTATACATTAATACAACTACATAGATGCATAACGCTAAATTTGTACTAGTAAATATTAAGACTTATGGTGGATTATATATCCACCATAACCGTATAACCGTATAATTATATAAATAATGATAAATTTAAGCTATTCGTTTACTGCTACATTGATTTTTGCACCCACAAAAAATATACGCGGGTTTGAACGATAGAGGATTTATCTTTGATTAATAATAATAAGAATATTATTATTATTATTATTATTATTATTAAGGTTTGTAATGTGTTAAATATTTCACCTGATTATTGAGTTGAATGAATGAGTTTGTTGCAGTGATTTCTCTGTCCGAACTCAAATCATTGTCTGTGTCTGTTACTGTTGTGACTGTGGTCTGTACACTGGCGTTAGCACAGTGAACAGTGTGTGTCCGTGTGTACGGTGCGTCCACTGATACACTGTGAGCAAGCGTGGCTGGACTGCACGACTGCGCCAAGCAGAACACAAGAGCATTAGAAAATATTGATCATTTTTATCAAAATACGATGTATTGAAATATGAATGATCTACAAGAAAATATATATTTCAAATATAAGTGCAATTGACAAGATTAACTTGTAGATAAATTTGATAAATGAATCAAAATGAAGGTTTGACTAATTTATACCTTATGACAGTGCGGGAGCTGTTCAAGGGAGCCGTTGCAGCTCATATTGTCGGCTGATATGTGACAAGGCAGCTTGTCACGGCTGATCAGCCTGCTGCTCGGCTGATTCAACTGAGCCAGAGCTCGGTCGCGCTCGATAATCAGCTGATTGCAACGTCGCAACAACAGACGGGTACTAGATGCAGACAAACTCACACCCTTCGCTCACACACACACATACATACATATTCATACATAAATAGACATACACACACACACACACACATTTCGCGATTTGACACTAAACGCACAAGATCTACACTAAATAAAAGCAAAATATCACATGATATTCCTCACAAAAGCACTGGTTTTTCGTGCATGCATTACATACGAGGGTTGTTCCAAAAGTACGATTGTTGATACATACTAAGTCTAACACAAATACTAAAACAAGGAATTACATGTGGATCACTTATAGTTTTGGAAAACCGAATTAAAATAATTCTCTAACGGCAAAAATATTTTCGATTTATATATGGGAAAAACAACTGAAGTAAATAGTTAATAATAGTTTATAATAATATAGTTACAATGACAATTTAATTCAATTTAGTTGTAGTTTAATTTTTTAGATAGTTATAAAAAATTGTTATAATAATAAGTTAATAATTATTTATCAATGGATTTAGCACCAGTTTCGCCAATTTCTTCACTTACAACACTCACTCGCAAGATTGACAAAATAAATATAATTATAGTTACTCGCATATATAATTAAAGTAATTAAGCTTGCCAAGCACCACACAGAACGTACCGATTTCACACTAGAACCTGCACTGAAGCCAAACATCAAACGCAAATGATGTTGGTCAAATAATCCAGCCCGGTATGTGTGTGTGTGTGTGTCAACGTTTGTATAAAGATCCACACATATTACCACGGGTTAAACACGCAAAATACACACGCACACACACACACACATACACATGCATCCAATCCACAGTGTTTCGTGGTAGAATTCAGGGTACAGAGTGCATGAAATGTTTAGATTAGCGACTGACGCATACGAAACAAAACAAATACACACACACACACACACACACACATACACACAAACGTACACATACACATACACGCAACCCGCAAAGACTAACAAAAATAGGCATGACTGAGGTCAGGTTATAGTCGTAAAGATGTTATAAACACGGAAAATATGACCGTAAAAAGAGCCGAGAGTGTGCAATGAAAGAACGTTGCATAACGTGTGCAACATATTGCAGTGCAGCCCGGATATAAGAGAATTGCCGGGACTGAAGAAAAATGTACGAAAAGACGGATATATGTATAAAGTATAAAATATGTGGACTCCGTGGTGTAGTAGTTAGCACACCCGCATCACAAGCGGGAGGTCTGTGGTTCGAAGCCCGGCGGAGGATAATTCCTCGGGCGAATTCTATAATCCCACAGCCCCTGTCCACCCAGCAGTAAATGATGGTACCAGATATCAGTCATGTGTTGTGTCATGCATTCTGGGGAGGTGGCCCTCTCTAATACGTCTTCCGTTCTTGTGGCGCCATAGAGTGGAGATGGTTGGTTCTGCGGTGACAGCGAACTGTACGGGACATGCTGTGTGTGTTCATAAGCTTCGACTTCTTCCCGTGTAGCAGCTGTCACTTAGGCATTTAACCGAAGAAGTACTCTCTTATATTCGGAGTACACTGTACATTACACATTACATACGAGACATTACACATTGAATATTACATGTCTGAACCTCCTGAAATAACCACATTCAAGTGTATCAACTGAACGTATCAACTAAAAGCTTGTTTAATCTTTGATCAACTCAAATTGATTGATTGTTGTTGTGTATTGAAGACGGTGGCGGTGCCGAAGGGGGGCTGAGCCCCCCAAAAAAACATGACCATCCTCCTTGATCCCTCAATGAATCCTGACCATGAAAATTTCCAGTGTTGTTCCTCATGTTTGGCCCCTTTTTTGGCCCCCTCAGCCCCCCCCCCCACTGGAAGAATCCTAGCATCGCCACTGATTCTACGATGATATGTTGAGGGTGTTTGGGAGCAATTTTATGCGTCCGTATAATTTTTGCATCATTTTTACTGTTGCATGGAGATTGCAGTCATGCAGTTTATGGCGTTCACAATTCTTACCATTCAACCTTATACATTGATTCTGTTTATTGAAAGTCAAACACATTCATTTGAGTCGGAAAAATCGCAAATACCTTGTAATTTCCGTGAAAAATAATGAAATCAGAAGACGCGTAAAAGAAAAGCGCGAGAATACAAGTGAAGAATTTTATGCAGAGTTCAGTGAACTTTTCATTATACAGTCAATGCTATTTTCGCCGTGCTATCGATAAGAAGCAAAGTGTGATTCAGCGCTATACGAAGCCAAGTCAACCGCTACAACATCTCATCTCACAGATCAACAGTGAAACTACTTCCCGAAATGATCAAAGATCAGATCAACGAAGGGAAGTACCATATGAGCCGCGGACACATCCAGAAGGCGATATTGATCTTCTCGGATGTGCTGCAAAAAGCTCCCGACAACCACGAGTGTCAGCTCCATCGCAGCAGATGCTATTACCGTTTGGGCCAATACCAACAGGCCCTAAAAGACGTGGAACTAAAATCCGGAAAATCCGGAAAACTTGGAAGTCCACCGGAAATTGAGCACAAAGCCAACATCTTGATGGCAATGCAGGACTTCAACCAGGCATACAAAGTGCTGAAGTTTGGTGTGAAATCTCACCCGAACTGTGCTAGTCTGCAACAAGCACTCTCTCGCTGTCAGGAACAACAAAAACAGCTAAAACAACGAGAGAACAAAGTGCGTGGCGCCAAAACACGTCACAACGCCCCTGGCGATGTTCTGCCGCAGGCACACAAAACTGTGCTGATTGAAGCCCTCGAGCAACGTCGCCAGCGCTGGATGCCTGAGTATCAGCGCCAGTGGCAACACAGCACCGGCAAAGAACACGCGATACTGGAAGACTCGCAGATGACCAAGCAGCGACTTATTGAACAACGTCGCAAATGCACGGTCGCTCCCATCAAACGTCTGCTGGAGTACATCAATGATGCTATTGACCAGCAGCACTATCAGCGAGCCCTGGATCTGGCCGAGGTAGCCCTGCCCTCAGTGTGCAGTCAAGATCCCACCTGGCTGCCCGACAAACACGCCCATCTCAGCTGCCTCTACACAGCAATGGGTGTTGCACATGCCAGACTGGACCGCTACAGTGAGGCCGTTCAGTGGCTACGCAAAGCCAGTGAAGTTTGCCACCGTGGAGACTCCAGTCAGCAGTTGGAACAAGCCCTGACTGTCGAGGCACAAGTGCATCGGAGTTTTGGTTTTCAGCGACGTGCGCTGAATACATGGGCGGAGGTATATAGTCTCCAGCTCAAACAGCGAACACGAGGAGCCGGTGTGAATTCGCTGTATGAAATTGCCCAATGTTACCATCGTCTGGGCATGGGCAACGCTGCGATGCACTTTGTAGGTCTATGCAAGGACCACACCAAAGAGCTGTCTGATCCAGCAGACAAACAACAATGGGTCCAAGTAACCAGAAAACTAAGCAGTCAAATAGCCCACCGTCATCAGAAACAACATCAGAGAACCTAATGATTCAGTTGGTGGGAAATTAAGAATTGCTCAAGCTGGAGTCTATCTGGATACATCAACATCATTATCATCATGTGTTTGGCGGGGAAGGCAGGATATTTCAGCCTGCCAAATGATTGCATATGCAACATCAAATGCAATACATGATGATAATGATATTTGATGTTTGAAAATAGTATCGATCTGTGAACCAAAGAGCGTCCCAGTTCATATATATCACCCATAAACCACAATCCAAACTAAAAATATGTATTCCATTAAAGGCGTATTCAATGGATAAATTAGGTTAATTAAATTTAATCTTATAAATTTAGGCATTAACATGTAGATAGCCTTTACAAATACGCATAAAAGATATTACAGCTATAGGAAAAATAGCAAAAATAGCAGCGCAAATACGAAAAACAGTTTTCATAAAAATAATTTTTCAAGACAAACAAAATTTAAATTTTATAAAGTGTGATAAAACACTCTTTTTGGTCTATTTATTTCCATCAATTTTTCTTGTAATAAACTTATTTATCGATTCAGATCACGCATATATTACATTTAGCTAATATAAGCCCACTGACCGCTTGTTTTCCGTCACCATGGTAACTGTCAGCATCGCTACAGCTGTCAGCTTCGGTCGTAACAAGCTGCAGCTGTTGCTTGTGCTGTTGCTGCAGAGCTGCCAGATGTCTGGCAACACGCGACACAATACCTCAAAGATGCCAGTTATTTTCCCATGAGGAAAGATCGATTGAAACGCACACGTTGTAATGATAGTGTAGTTTTTCACGAGCGAGGGTTTTGTTGGAAAATGCTCGCCTTGATGAGATACTTGAGGTTGAAGATGGAAAGTGAAGTGAGATCGTTTGAGCGCTGATAAATTTACAAACGCTGAAATAGTAAATTTGACAACATTTGGCTGGAAAGACACGCACAACAAAACATTCCGCCGTGGAAAAGCCAATCAAAATGAGACGCTATAAAGAATGCATATCAATGAAACAAGGTTAAAAAATTCAATTTGAAAAACAAAGTCAGTCACAATTGTAATTTGTTTTTTTGGATATTTGTATAATAAACCTGTTTTCAGAGATTTCGGAGACATATATTTCTATTTTCAGAGACTCCATAGACAAATTTCAGAGAGTTCACACACCATATATGTCTCACTTAAACTAACTTAATTCTATTATAGTCTATATTTACTGACAAATTCCCGTGTATTTCAATAATGAAAGCAAACCAACTTGACAAATAAAAAAACAGTTTCTTATCTATTTTCTCATACAAAACCAATATTTAGCTTGTAAACTTTGAGTGAAAATGAAAGTGCGAAGGAATGTCTTATAAATGGCATTGTGAAATCGTGCACGAAAACGCACCTGTCTCTCAAAATGACAAGTTGCTGAAGAGTTTTGTGGTCTCTCACCAGAGAGTTGATGGTTTCCACGTGTTCTCTTCTCTCCTCTTCTCTCTGGGCAAGAAGGCGGAATACAGATAAAACTCAATATATTTCTGACAATACTCATTAATAATGAACTTATGTTAAAATGAACTTCATTAGTTGTCTAATCAACTTACAAAAATGATAAAATAGACAGCTACAAGTGCAGATAACATAGCAGGGGAATTATATTGGGCGTCTTGTCGAATAGATAATCAATCAAATTAAACGTAAAATTCTTGACTTATAAATAATCAAGAGAATATAGAATTTTATAATTTTTTCCCAAACAATTTGGCATAAATGGAGATTGTTCCAAGAATCAACCGAAAACATTCAACACTGAAAAGAAGACAGAAATTTGGTGAATTCCAAACCTGAGCCAAAATAATTTCATATTCGTCTCTGAGTTGGCAGCACTGATGACATAGAGAATTTCTGCTCAGACACGTCTCTAGCAACAAGCAGCGTTCCGTTGCCTCTGTGCAAAAATTAACAATTAACAACATGAAAACAAATTTAGAAACGGACAAAAACAAAGTCAAAGCTGTAAACTTCATTATATGCCCCATACGAACACCACATCTCAATACCATTTGCGAAGGTCACGGGCGTACATACTGGGGATAAATTGGCTGGGGGGATGAATATGCAATTATACCCCCCAGAGAATCCTGCTGAGTTCAGTTCATTGGGTATATTATCATCAAAAGCAGCATAGAAAAAGTAGCAATGCACGAAAAATGTAAAACATTAAAAATATGTGAAAAATTATACTTTACGTAATATATTTTTAATTGAGGTGTGTTTGTAGTAATTGAATAGGCCGAAAATAGTTGAGGGTCTCATGTAATTCACCAACTGAGTCAACTTTGAACACTAATGCATGATAGCTGTCATCCCCCCGAGCCTCGACACAAATCTACACCCTTGGTGAAAGCTATTCACACAATATCCTATAGTACAAACAATAGTTCTGATTATGTATGAGTCTGGGAAATACTTATATCGATCTGCAAATAACAAATTGCTCAACAACTGAGAAAAATGCTGGGAGTAATCGTAAATCATGAGCAGTGGCGGACCCAGAGTGCAATTTTGGGAGGGGCTGAAATAATTTCGGAGGGCTGAAATTTGGGCGCGATCAGCCATGTATCGCAAAGACGTTACATAATGCTGCATGAGCAAATTCTACCGAAAAAACATTTTTCTCGACCTCTTCTAGGGAACCTCTTGGTTACGAGGAGTTGATGGAAATATTTTGGAAGGGTTAAAGGTTATATGTTATAGGCCTAAGTGACAGCCGCTACACGGGAAGAAGTCGAAGCTTATGAACACACACAGGTGTGTTCGGTGCAGCTCGCTGCCAACGCAGAACCGACCCTCTCCACGCTATGACGCCACAAGGACGGAAGACGTATTAGAGAGAGCCACCTCCCCAGAATGCATGACACAACTTATGACTGATATCTGGTACCCATTTACTGCTGGGGGGGGGGGGCTTGAGCCCCTTTCTCGATCTGCCAGTGATCATGAGCAATTTCAACCAATACATGCGCAATGTCAATTAAATTGATAAGAGTCACCTGAGAATTGAGAAGTGATCGGATGAAAATTCTTCCCTGCATATAACTGGACAGCAAGTCTAAATAATGCTAGTGTCTCTAACCTTCAATTACTTCCTTACTTTGATAACCTTGAGCAGTGTTTCTCAACGTGGAGCATATGAGCCCCTTGGGTGCCATGAAATTCTTCTGAGGGGCCATAGGACGAAATTTATAAAATGGGGGGTCACCATGTTTGTCACGGGCCACAAAAATATATTTTGAAACAATTTAATCCTCTGGAAAAGTCGCATCGCGACGATCCATATGTATAGGGAGCCACAAGGACTTCTTGTGGGACAAAGGCTGTTTTGGGGGGCACAAGGACTCGCATTGTGTGGAAGGTGACCATGGCAAGAAAAAGGATAAGAAACACTGACCTTGAGAAGTATATTTAATTAACCTTCCTTTTTGCAAATCACCAACCTTTTTCAAGCTCCCGAACGGTGTCGATAAGTAGCGAATTTTGACGGCTCAAATCCTGCATCCACTCGACCAATAGACCATTCTTCTCCTGACAACAACCAATTGAAGCCGCTTGGTAGTCTATGAAAAGGAAGAGGGAGATCTCCAAATTCCAGCTAAAAAACTTCCTGTCTTCCAATCATTATAGCCAGTGACGAATTCAGAGTGCAGTTTTGGGAGGAGCTGAATTAATTTGGGGGGCTCAATTTTGGGGGCGATCAGTCATGCACATGCTCACTATACAGCCTCTTCGCGGTAAGGCTTATATCAACTAATTCTACAAGTATATTTTTTCTTGGCCTCATTTAGTGAACCTCTTGATGATGAGGACTTGAGGGACACATTTTGGGGGGAGCTTCAGCCTCCTGAGCCCCCTCTGGGTCCCTAGTGATTCTAGCCATCCTAACAAACATTCAACCATTATAAACAGAGCTCAAGATTTTTATGCACGCGGAAAAACTCCAATGACTTTCATCAATGAAGCATTCTGTCTCCACCATTCTGCACTCACTAACAGATCGTTCACGCACAAATACACCAATGAAAGCATACGAAAATGTCGCGGCATCCAAAACTAGAGCCGATGCGAGAACTCATGCCCCCCGAATACAATAATTGGGAGCCATTATAAATACAGCACCATTAAAATAGAGGTCCGACTTTGGGAAAATGCACTTACCAGCATCCCCTCGGTCTTCTAGGGACTGACAATGCTTTTATGCGCTACTTTATGATAAATTTCAATGTCATGCATGAGGCAACGGGGTCCCTCTCCCGGGCGGGTGGTTTCGGGAGGCGGTCGTTACGGCTCTGACTATTCGGGTACCACCAGGATGGCAACTATGACCCTGCACAGCTACAGCTAACCGAGTAGAAACTACGACGTCTCCTGGTGATTCCTCCAAATGGTGTGTGTGTGCTGAATTACCCGAAGTTGGTGAGTGTCGGAGACAGGACTGAGGTCGATCATCTCCAGACGTCGACGGTGAATGCGCTGAGCTTGCTCAAACACGGCTTCCATCGACTCGGCCACTCCGGAATCAGCGGCCGGGTCCGGATCGTGGTCGGAGACGTTTCCGTCCGTCGACCCGACATCAGCAGGAAATCCGGCCATGCTAGCTAGACAGGAAGTCATGTTCACCTCTCCACCGACTAAGTCCAACTGTCAAGATCATCTACATCTCCAGCACCAGGACTTCAAGCGCCGAGATGAATGACCATTGAAAGTGGCCAAATCAGAGAGAGTAAATCATTATTCCAACGCGGAAAACAAACACTGACACGACTTGTAAACAAAACCAGCGGCGTTGCGCCGCACTGCTGTCGCTAGATTAAAGAGCACTTGGATGTGTGCGTGTATGCGCGTGTGTGTCTATATTTGGCGCAAGGCGAGCGCGTGCGCAAAGCATAGTCGTGACGTCACGCCGTCGTGTTCACACCCCATGCGAAGGGTAGGGAGAAACGAATAGGGGAGCATAGCAGAGAGATGAGAAAACAGCATCCTCTCTCATGCGTGTGAGCCTATTCATTCTGTCATGCGATACACAGCAATGAATTCTAGCATATCTTGTTCAATTAGAGCAAATACGCTTCATCTTGTGTCACTTGATTTTTTCACAATCTTTCCTAGTTCAGAGGTTCTTAACCGTGAGTGTTCAGGCTCTAGGGGAACTAGTTCCTAAGAGGCGCGATGAATCTTATACCGATTGAACAGAATATACGTTTCTACCTGTGGTATATATTTTTGGTCGGAAAAACATTTTTCTTACAAGAAAATTAAACTGTATGAAAGAATATTTAATTAAAAAAGTGTTCTTATTACGTCGTTAGTAGATTTGTTCATTCAACTAGTTATAAAAAATTCAGGGGTGCGAGAACTGACTTCTGATTTGAAAGTGGTGCAAACACTGAAAAAGTTTGAGAACCACTGGCATAGTTGCATGCATTTGAAAATGTGTTGAAATTAAATTCAGTGGTTGAGACAGGAGCTATGGAATTTTGTTTTGCAACTGTTTCTGTATAATTCTATATTCGTGTGTAAATATATTTGTTCAATCTTACAAAAATGGAAAACAATTATGTGAATAGTGTGGCGTGTGTCATTTCATATTCATCGCGTTGCATCATTCTCATTATTATACAGCCAACTATACTCGGAAATGCATACGACTCATAATACCACGGGAACTGCACGCAATCTTGCATCATACATCGTGCATCGTGTGTTCGCTGCAACCAATTCACACTATTCCACGAGCTAATGCGTCATCAACACACACACACACACACACACACACACACACACACACAGTGTGGCAGTGTTTGGTCATCTGTGGCGAACTCGTGATTATAGTTCGTGTTTAGCGACAGCTAAAACTTGACCACGTAAACACACGATAAGATACAATACGATAATATTGTGTATTGTCCATAAGTTGCCAGCGCCAGCTAATTCTACTGTCAAGCAAAAACTCCCCCAAATAAGGGAAACAATCCAGTATTTGATTTTGCGACAAGCAAAAACATGCAAAAAGACAAGCACATTGGAAAAAGACAAACAGCTTGTTTTCAACCAATACTTCTTCTACAATAAGTCCCGAAATTGCACAAAATTCCGCCAAACTAGCCGCCTGGTAACTGCATTGCAAATTTGGCAGTCTAAATATGTAAATATCATCTCTTGTACAGCACAGCAGACACAACAGAACATCGGGTCGCAAATAGTAAAGCTCAACAGAGAACACTGCTTCTTTTGGCTCAAAAATGGCACCAATTTTAAAATGGCAAAGTTGGCTATAAATATTTTCACAACAGCCAAATATTATAGTTATACTTCAAAATTGACTGCGCAGTTGTGAAAACAACCGGATAATTTCACAAAAAGACAGTGCAAATTTGAAGCATTATCGCTCGAATTAAATCGAAAAACAATTGAAATTAAGACTCATTTTTTCAGAAACACTGAAATTGGCTTGTGAGTCAATATAATATACAAGATTTTGCAAATACAAATTATTCCAAATTTCCCCTGAACGCAACACGAAAAGAATTCAGCAAATAAATAGATATAGTTTTTAACACGATAAAAACCTAATAATTTTTTTATCTCATAATACCATATTCAATTGATTCAAATATTATATCAACTTAATTAAAGCATGTTGAACATTCAATCAAATACAATTTCAAGCGAGAAAATGCCAGTGATTCAGTAACACACCAAACGGCGGCTAGCGATGCCAATTTCTAGTTGTCATGGTAACCAAAAGCAAGCCAGTGAAAATCGCCAGATTGAAATCCACCCGAATGACAACAGAAATAGTTAAAATCAACGTGAAATTCGCAATGGCTCGCATGAAAACGCAATATTTTGAACATAATTCGCCAAGCAATTACACGTACACACATAAACACACACACACTCTCTCTCACACTCTCTCTCTCTCTCACACACACACACACACACACACACACACACACACACACACACACACACAGACAAACACACAGAACAAATGTCTGTAGGACAGTAATTGAGAAACACCTACACATATATGCGTTGTAGCTGTATAGCTTGGTATGTATGTGTGTATGTGTGTGTGTGTGTGTCAGTCTGTTTGCTGTAGATAGATGGTTGGGCAGGTGTTGTGTGTGTTTTCAAGTTGAAAACGAAATCACACATCTTTACTTGATGGACTGAAACATGAATAATCTACGCACAAACACACACACACACACACACATACATACAAGCGTGTACGTTGAACCGTAGAGTTTACGAATGGAATACAAAGATGCCTATATAAATTGAAATCATATAGGCATATGCACTTGAAAATGGTATAACATATTTTGCTTATGTAGACCGAAGCTCGCATTAGAATTTTCCTTATGGCGATTTGATACGTAGTGATGTATTTATCAAATAAATTATTGATGGTTTCGGTAATGTAATCAGAGCATAAAATGCCCGTCATATGTACTGAAATAATGATCACACTACATATAATGCACTTTATATATGATACTGGATACTGGTTCTTAAGATATTTTCAGTATTTCAACTCTTCATTTTCCACACAACATCGTTGGAAAATTCAATAAATTCTATCGATCGAACAAATTGAACGACGGGAAGTGATTAGAGACAAAAATAAATAGAAGGATTCGGATTGACAAAACACACACACACACAGACATACACATATACATGCATGTGCTGTTCTGTCCGACCTTCAATTCAACCACTCGGGAAATATCCTCCATTGTCCAGCCAGTGGGAAATTGCCCCATCACATTACGGACATCGCTAGATCAAACGGAATGTAATATAAATCAATATAAATCTATAAATAATCAATAGATTCAACAGAAACGTAATAGAAAAAAGCTACTGAGCAAAGCATACATGTGTGTGTGTGTCAGTATGTGTGTCAGAATGTGTATATGTGTGTGTGTGTGTGTCATTTTTTCTGTTTTTTCCTTAATATGTATGTGTGTGAGTGCATTTTTGCGTATGTAAACGGGAATGTCTGTGTTTGTGCGTATATGTGCTTGTCTGTTTTATGTGTGTGTGTGTGTATGTGTGTGTGTGTTTGTGTGTGTGTGTGTGTGGGTGTGTGTGGGTGTGTTTGTGTGTGTGTGTGGGTGTGTGTGTGAGCGTGATTACGTATGTGTATGACTCTTGTGCTTGAATGTGTGCATGTGTGTGAGCGCTTTTGAGACCCTAGGGCGAAAATCGGGATATAAATGTCTTAATGTAATGTGTGTCACTATGTCAGTATATCAGTATGTCAATATGTCAATATGTCGGTGTATCAGTATGTCAGTATATCAGCATGTCAGTATGCCAGTGTGTCAATATGTCAGTGTATCAGTATGTCAGTGTATCAGTATGTTAGTATGTCAGTATGCCAGTGTATCAGTATGGCAGTATGTCAGTGTATCAGTATGTCAGTGTATCAGTATGGCAGTATGTCAGAGTATCAATGTGTCAGTATATCAGTATGTCAGTGTATCAGTATGTCAGTATATCAGTATGTCAGTATGTCAATATGTCGGTGTATCAGTATGTCAGTATATCAGCATGTCAGTATGCCAGTGTGTCAATATGTCAGTGTATCAGTATGTCAGTGTATCAGTATGTTAGTATGTCAGTATGTCAGTTTATCAGTATGTCAGTATGTCAGTGTATCAGTATGTCAGTATGTCAGTATATCAGTATGTCAGTGTATCAGTGTGTCAGTATGACAGTATGTCAGTGTATCAGTATGGCAGTATGTCAGTGTGTTTGTACCTGATGTTGATATTTTTGGCAGCTAGCAGTCTGTTGGCCTCGCAGGCCGAGCTCACAGACAGAGCACAAGGAGGAGACATTTGACCTGTCGCCTCACTTCCTCCACCTCCTCCACCTCCTCCTCCGTAGCGGTGACTGTACACGGCCGGCGCCACCACAGTGTCGCCACCAGTGGCCGCGCCGCCAGCAGTGTGAGGGGCCGCCAGAGCCATGAAGTGCACCAGCGCCGACGACTGCTGTACTGTCGGCCATTTCGACTTGAGAATCAGCTGTTAATAGAGCCACAAACACACACACACACACACACATGAATATATATATGCACACACACACACACCCATATATATATATATATATATATATATATATATATACGAGCCATATATACAGATCAACTGACACACGCACACACACACTCTCTTCTAACGCATATAAAACACAAACAAACACACACGCACACACAAACACACACACACACACACACACACACAGAGCGAGAAAGTGAGAGTGAGAGCTTACAATACATTTACAAACAGAGACATTTGGCCACAGATGAATTTTAACACACACACACACACACACACAGACAGAGAGAACTGAGAAAGAGAAAAAAAACAGAGAGAAAGATAGAAATACCTACACACACAGAGAGAGATAGAGAACTGAGAAAGAGGCAGAGAGAGCTAGAAAGAGCTAGAAAGAGGCAGAGAGAGAGCTAGAGAGAACTAGAGAGAGCTTGAGATAACTAGAGAGAACTAGAGAGAGCTAGAGAGAGCTAGAGAGAGCTAGAGAGAGCTAGAAAGAGCTAGAGATAACTAGAGAGAGCTAGAGAGAGCTTGAGAGGGCTAGAGAGAGCTAGAGATAACTAGAGAGAGCTTGAGAGAGCTTGAGAGAGCTTGAGAGAACTAGAGAGAACTAGAAAGAGCTAGAGATAACTAGAGAGAGCTAGAGAGAGCTAGAGATAGCTAGAGAGAACTAGAGAGAGCTAGAGAGAGCTAAAGAGAGCTAGAGAGAGCTAGAGAGAGCTATAGAGAGCTAGAGAGAACTAGGGAGAGCTAGAGAGAGCTAGAGAGAGCTAGAGAGAGCTAGAGAGAGCTAGAGAGAGCTAGAGAGAGAGCTGGAGAGAGCTGGAGAGAGGCTTGTTGCTGGCAGACTGGCCTGATAGGAGAGGCGACGGTCGCACGTGTGACTGGGGTCTCGCTGACTGTCATTCACGTGCATCTTGATCGACCACTGACAGTCCAGCGCCGAGAACCGACTCGACTCGTAGAACAACCGCGGCGTGAACTCGTCACTGCGATACGGCCTCAACTGCACGTCTGCTCGTGTGTGTGTGTGTGTGTGTGTGTGTGTGTGTGTGTGTGTGTCAGTGTGTGTGTGTGTGTGTGTCAGTGTGTGTGTGTCAGTGTGTGTGTGTGTGTGTCAGTGTGTATGTGTGTGTACACATCAACAACACGGAAGAGGTTCAGAGAATAATGTCAATGTGTGCGCGAGCCAAAACAAAGTATATTGATTATTTTAACTAGTCAATCGATTTTTTATTAACTAGACAAAAACTGTACAAAGCCGGACAGCATGAAGCTAAGGAATATAAGTAAATAAAAATAGGATGAATACAAATGGAAGAAATTCAGTCAATGTTCGAAATTATACCAAAACTAGAGATTTTAGATTAGATTCATTAAATATTTATAGAAACTATTAGATTTTTTAAATAAACTAACAGAAGCCGCTGCCAAAAATACACGTCTTCTCGTGATATTTGTTCTAGATAGAATGTCTGGACATGTTATGGTACACACGTTGTGCTTTCACTATGCCACAGAACTCCCAGCGATTAGCATAACTGGCAACACAAAAAACTGCCGAAAACAAACAAAGATATAGAAAAGAAGACGAAAATAAATAGACCAGACGAAAAAACGGAAGAATAACAATTGAATATGAAAGAAACAGAAAACAAAAAATAAAGCACAAAAGACAAGATAAATATTGACAAAAACAATTATGATAAAAGGGAAGCCATTGAAGAGAAAAAATTCAGAAATAAAAGACTGGTTGGATAAGCCAAAATACGGTGGACCTGTATAAGAATATAAGAAACCTGGTTATAAGAGAGTATTTCTTCGGGCCCTATATTATTCCTTCTGTCCTATACTTTACGTTGAATTTTCCCCGGATACAAGTGACTTGTTCTCCATTCCTGACAATTCTCTTATATCCACTGTATAAGCCACACACCAACGCCGCAAACCGACCGTTATATTCGAGTTTGTCGCAGGACAGCAGACGCACGATATGCTCGCTCAGTCTCGCGTGTTGTTGATGTCGCGTCTCGACGGCAGTGATGGCAGACAGAAGCGCGTGAGCAGGTCGTTGTGGCAGCTGGCACGAGGCACGGTGATCGGCCAGCGAGGATAAGGCGCCAGTCCACCGACAACCGAGCAACATGTAGTCGCAAGACACCGGCCTGTGTGTGTGTGTCAGTGTGTGTGTGTGTGTGTGTGTGTGTGTGTGTGTGTGTGTGTGTGTGTGTGTGTGTGTGTCAATTTGTATATCGTTTTTTTAATCAATATTTGTGTGTGTGTGTGTGTGTGTGTGTGTGTGTGTGTGTGTGTGTGTGTGTGTGTGTGTGTGTGTGTGTGTGTGTGTGTGAGTCAATTTGTATATCGTTATTTATCAATATTTGTGTGTGTGTGTGTGTAATAGTAATACTCAATTTGATAAAAAACGTAAATGATAGGAAAGGACAGATTTTTTTCAACTTACTGTATAATGTGGAACAAACAGAACATTTGACAAATACTACCGGAAAAAAGTTGAAATTATGTGTGGGCTTATTGTACCGTACTACTAAAACCCTAGTATTTCAGGCCTGAATAATGACATGGGCTTAATTGCCGCACCTACTGTACTTGTATTTGAATTTCTTTATCAATATCTGTACGTAATATTCAATGCTGCAGACAAAGCGCAACACACACAATAACATACATATCACACATACATTGTCCATTTCTATGTAATATATACATGCTATAGTGTCGAGTTGATCAGAGAATCAGAGTTGATCAGAGAGTAAGAGAATAAGAGTAGATCAGAGAGTGAGAAAATAAGAGTAGATCAGAGAGTGAGAAAATAAGAGTAGATCAGAGATTGAGAAAATCAGAGAATCATAACAGGTAAGAGAGCGAGAGATTCAGAGAAGATCAGAGAGCAGAGAGCAGCTGGCACCGTTGTTGGCACTGGTTGTGTTCGTGATGATGTAGTGTGGCACGCGGCATCAGTTCGGCACAGTGCTGACATCTGGCGGGCAATTCGCACACTGCATGCTCGACGGCCAGGTTGCGCGACACTTGCGCACGACCAATATCTACGCGACACTTGGGACAAGAAGCAGTGTCGTCACGCAAACGAGCATCAGCGAGCAAGTGGTTCAAACAGCTGACAAACACACACACACACACACACACACACACACACACACACACACACATACACAACTAACATACACAACTAACATACACACGCTGGACTACATGGTGTAGTTGTTAGCACACCCGCCTCACAAGCGGGAGGTCCTTGGTTCGAATCCCTCCGGATGAGAATTTATTTGCGCTAATTCTATAATTCAACAGCCCCTGTCCACCCAGCAGTAAATGATGGTACCATATATCAGTCATGAGTTGTGCCATGCATTCTGGGGAGGTGGACCTCTCTAATACGACTTCCGTCCTTGTGGCGCCATAGCGTGGAGAGGGTCGGTTCTGCGGTGGCAGCGAGCTGCACGGGACACACCTGTGTGTTCATAAGCTTCGGCCTCGTGTAGCAGCTGTCACTTGAAGCACTTAACCTTTTAAAACCTTGCCTGACAGAAATACATTATATAATGTGCAAGGGAGTGAATGAATGAGACCAGAAAATAACCAGCGCTGAAACTCACCCAGAACACATCAGATGTCCATTGGTGCACTGTGTAGACAAACAAACAAACAAACACACACACACACACACACACACACACACACACACACACACACAAACGGAGGACATTGTGAGTGCACGGCATTGGGAAGAACCAACATGCGAACCTATCTTGTTGAAATCTTCCAGCATGCAGGCCAAACTGAACAATCAATGTTGGCTGTGCTTTTTTCAATACATCGACTGTACATTCGAATTCTAGCAAGGAAAATAGCAAACATTTACACTGACAGCCAAAAACACGTTTTATATTATATGTCTGTCTATTTCGCTAAAGATATACAAGTCAAGCCAAACCAAGCTAAGCCCAAAAACGGGGCAGAAACGAGTTACAAAAACTTCCAGTGATAAGAAATATCAAAAAGCACCTTGCTAAGGATTCAATTAAAACGAAGAAACATGGCATATCAAACGATTAAACCACTAAAATTTTAGATCAACGCAGCAAATACAATGTGTAATGTTACCCAAGAAATACAATAATTCAATACACTCGAAAAGTAAAACTTACTTGATAAACAGCCGAATTTGGTAAATCCAGACATACAGAGCAGCAAAAAATGCTGCTGAGGCGATTCTCCAATTTAGCATTTTGCTTGGTCGACAGAGACACGGGTTCTTCCAACTTAGGTTTCTTTATATCAGGTTCGTCATCTCTAGATTTGTCACTTATCGCGTGATCGTGACTACTGCTATCTGCTAGAGTTTCATCAGACATAATTGAAAGTCAACAAGCAGTCAAATAGAATCACTTTCAAAACCAGATTGCAAAAACAAACACGACAAAGACCTTGAACTCCAACACATTACGCAATAGCACAACAAAGGACTGGGTTTGTTTTGACCAGTCAGCTGATCGCAGCTTGGTGTGTAATTTTTTGTGCGCTTAGATACGCCAATTTCTCGCATTACTTTTTCTGAAAATGTATGCAAAAAACGAACATGGCACTTGAGACTACGGTTTTTAATAGTTCACGAAACATTTTATCAACGGATCCCTTGGATTTCACCAATATTTATGTCTTGTAGCACACAGCATAATTGGAAGCAATCATTCAATTACAAGAATGCCAGTCAATTGTTTCCCCTAAATGTTGGCCCAATTTAGAGATATTCTTCCAAGTTCTACTAATTGCGTGTATCTCATATTTGTTCATAATCCATTAGAA
Source organism: Sacculina carcini (assembly GCA_916048095.2). Lineage (NCBI taxonomy): Eukaryota > Metazoa > Arthropoda > Thecostraca > Sacculinidae > Sacculina > Sacculina carcini. The sequence continues at coordinate 4,893,400 of OU696591.1, read as the reverse complement.
ATATTTCATTATTCAGTCAAACTGTAATTAGCTTAACTGGATTTGATCAACTGGATTAATTTAACTGGGTTTATTTATCTGGAATAATTTAATTATCTGGATAAATTAAGCTGTATACATTAATGATTGAGGTGAATCCAGTTGATGAATTGTAGTCAACCATACACACAAACATATTCACCGCCGATCATATTGAGATTTCACGATCAGATTTCATAATTATAATTATGAAAAAATTGTTATTGAACATTTATTAATGTATTTATTCACCATTAATTGACAAAAATTTCGCTCGATATCCTTGATACATCGTTTATTGAATTGATAATAAACATATATAAAAAACACGGGAAATATTTGCTGGTCGTCATTCAAACTGCTTGCCTGTCTCCATGGGAACACATAGTCTCTGAAATACACACATAAAATGACAGAGTGGAAACACACAAACACGTGATTCTCAGTCTTTTAGGTCAGTAATCAGTAACTATTTATACCATTCCTTAATAACTCAACTCTTTATTCGCCACAAAAACACTGAATATCCTATAAGTTAATCTAATACACCAAATTAAATGTCAGAATGCCGCTGGAAACGAAAATAAACAAATTCGCATGGATAAAGACAAATTTTCCTTGTATCTGATTTTGAATTCTCCGCTTGGCAACTCTCCACTGCCTACCTGTGCAATCATCACCACTAGCTCCTAACACAATTCGGCCAGGGTTATATGCTCCCCCAATGAGTGAACCCTGGCTTTTATCCCACCTGACATCACCTGGGATTTTAATCACCTGGGATGAGATTTCCTGCGCCGGCACACACGCATGGCTGTATTGCAACGGATGCGCATCTGACGGTGCGGTCACATATTGCAACGAGGGAGCCGGCCGCTTCCACCAGAAAATCCTCTTGCATTCCGGAGCGTCAACGGAGCGGCTGAGACTCGAGCTACGGCGTGAGGCGGTCCCCATCTTGAATTCGGCGCAAAAGGAGCGCGATGGTGCGCTATCACTTCGGCGCCATCTTGTCTTTTTGGTTTGAGCAGAAAAGTGCGGATGCCCGCAGCTATGGTGCACGTGAGCGCGTGGTAATATCAATATAAGCTGGCGAGCGCATTCATGACGTCCGCAGTGAAGAGCCCATTGAGCGCAGTCTAACTGGCGACATTTGTCTACTGCATGCGTATCTGCTCCTGCAAGCGCAACAAGGAACTCAATTATAGTTCTCTGCAAAGTGATCATGAAAAATTCAGCAAAATAATGCTGAAACCACCGACCATGGTGCCGCAGACTAGAAATATATCAAACTCGATAACAAACAGGCTGCAAAGTTGAAAACATTGTAAATATCAAAATCTCCAGAATTTTTTTTAAAAAAACCACAAAGGCAATGGTAGAAACGAATATTTGAATAAACAGGAGCCTACATCATCACTATCCGTACCGTTTTCAATGAGAATTCGGGCGCAGTCGGTTCTGCCCTGGACGCAGGCCTTATGAAGAGGCGTCAAGCCCTGTGCGTTCCTGCTGTTGACGTTGACGTCTGGGAACTTGTCGACAATGGTCTGCACAACGTCAGAGTGGCCTGACAATGCCGAAGAAATATCAAAATGGTCACATTGTATTGTATTGTGAAGTTGCGGTGGTATCAGAAGCTCAATGTTAACACCACAACGTTCAGTGAGCAAGTGGTTTATTGCCTTGACACAGCACAAGTCAACTACTCGGTGGGCGGTGGTCACTTCCTAGTACAGTCCACCAAGTGGGTTTCAATCATTTGTGAGTAGTAAACCGTACTTACATTAACAATGACGAAAATACAAATATACATGTAAATTAAATAATGCTGCGTAATTAACAAAGGAATTATATGAAAAAGTTTAAACGAATTTAAACTTATTCCAACGAGTGTACAAATTCACGCATGACAAAATACGAACATCAGCGCTACAATTGTACCATCTTTTTGCGAGTCAGAACCAACTGTCTCGAACTGAGCAATATGGTATGGACAGAAAAGGCGAAAACATGCGTGTGGAACTGAAAAAGAAGACTTGGAGCATTTCCTGTGGAGGAAAACATCAGGATAAGAATAAGGAAGTGTGGACGAAGACATCAGGATAAGAATAAGGAAGTGTGGAGGAAAACATCAGGATAAGAATAAGGAAGTGTGGAGGAAAACATCAGGATATGAATAAGGAAGTGTGAAGGAAAATATCAGGATAAGAATAAGGAAGTCTGGAGGAAAACATCAGGATAAGAATAAGGAAGTGTGGAGGATGTAGTGATTTGCGAGAGAAGATAAGGGCTTTCAGCTGACAGAAGGAGGAAATAATTGAAGATGTCTTAGGAAGGACATTGTTTAGGCTTGAAAATAAAGAAGAGGTGGAAAAAATTGATAAAGTTTGTATGATTTTTGGAATATGACGAGAGAAAATTGGAACAAATAAGAGAAACAGTATAAAGAAAGATAACACAGATATACGATAACGGTTGGTTGATTCAAACATTAAATAAGTGGGGTCGTTGCAAAAACCATCCCTCGAAAATTTATCTGATCTGAACAGGAGCGGATCCAGAGTGCAATTTTGAGGAGGGCTTATCGGCATTTGAGGGGGGCATTTTGAATTATGTACGAGTGACTAGGTAGCGTGTGAAGGTCATGACTTGGGCATTTTTCATTGATATTTACACACATCTACACACAATAATGTGCGAATAGGCTTTGCGATAATGATTATATCAACAAATTCTACAGAAAGATATTTTCTTGACCTCATTTAGTGAACCTCTTGGTTATGAGGAGTTGATGAAAACATTTGGGGGGCTTCAGCTCCCTGTATTGTATCAGTATTGTATCAGTATTGTATCAGTATTGTGTCAGTATTGTATCAGTATTGTGTCAGTATTGTGTCAGTATTGTGTCAGTATTGTGTCAGTATTGTGTCAGTATTGTGTCAGTATTGTGTCAGTATTTTGGCTAGCAGTTTACCTGCCTCGGCGGCATAATGAAGACAGGTGTTGCCTTCGTGATCGGCCCAATTAACCTGGATGTTGTTCAGCTCGGCGAATTTCCTCACACAACGGGCGTTGCCATGACAACACAGGTGTATCAACGGTGTCTGTCATTGTGAACACCCACACACACACACACACAAGCACACACACACACACACACACACACACACACACACACACACACACACATACACACACACACACACACATACACACAAGCACACATATATACGCACACACCACAGACACAATTATTCATAGCCACACAATTAATCCAGTATTAAAGAATTAAAAATTATAAGTAATTATTTGCAAAATTAATTCATTATTAATGTATTATTAATTCAATTTAAATCAATCAATTCATTAGCGTTACACTTTTTGACAAATTCATTTTGCAAAAATATATGAGTATATGCATGTATATGTATGTGTGTGTGTGTGTGTTGTTACTAGTTGTTCTTACTAGTTGTCTTGGCAGTAATGAGTCAGACAGGCTCGTGACTGCCGCCTTCCAGCTGTCATATGTCTTCTTAAACAGTTGTGTCGTTGGCTGTTGTACTATATCGCTTGACAACCTATTCCATCTATCTACTACTCTGTTTGCGAAACTATATTTGTGGATGTTCTATTTAATCCTGCGTTTTTGTAGGCCAAAATTGTGTCTCCTAATGGATTTTGATAATTGAAACCACTTACGATTTTCCATTGTTTCCTTCCCCGTAAGACATCTATAAACTATATGTATGTGTATGTGTATGTGTGTGTGTATGTGTGTGTGTGTGTGTCGTACTCGTCCTGATCTGTCTGTCTGGTTGACGGTGATGGGCTTGCATCCGAGTAGTTTAGTTCGGTTGACGAGAGCGTGCAGCCGAGACTCGTGCAGGGTCACACAGACCGCCCATAGCTGATCATGTGTGCTAACAACTCCATGAGTTCGACCAGCCACCGCACGGCGATTGTGCATCCAATTTCCCACCGTGAATCTCTACACACACACACACACACACACACACACACTGGTCCGGTTTCTGGCGCCAAGTATATCAAAACGTGTGTGATCAACAGGCTTCACTGAAGCCCCCCCACCAATGTTTCCATCAGCCGCTTATGACCAAGAGGCAAACTAAAAGAGGTCAAGAAAAAGTATCTTTTTGTAGAATTTATTGATATAAGCATTATCGCAAAACATATTCGCACATTAGTGTATGTGTGTGTGTTAGTGTGTGTATATATAATTGAAAAATTCCCCAAGTCATGACCTTCACACGCTACCTAGTCACTCGTACATAATTATAGCCCCCCAAAAATTACTCTCTGGATCCGCTTCTGGTCTTCACATATCTATCATTTTCGCCAAAGTTATAACAAGTTAACGCAA
>OU696591.1:4823998-4883998 GCA_916048095.2 Sacculina carcini | reverse complement strand
ACTCACCGAAGCGAAAGTTAACCGCACGAGATATAAAGTTTTATCCACCAAGTCAATTGTAATTTTTTAACTCTCCGTAGAGCAGTGGCTATTAATCTTTTTCAGTGTTGGCGTACCATTTTCAAATAATTTCATATAGCTGGATTACTGATAGCTATATAAAATGGTAAAAATGCAAACAACGTAATAACGAAACACTTGTATTCAATATTCAGTAATATAACTTGAACTTCCCTCAAGTTATTTTCCCAGTGGCAGATCCAGAATGCAATTTGAGGGGGACAGAATGATTTTTTTTTGGGGGGCTGATAAAATTATCAATGATATATACACACATTTACAAGCGCATTTTACGCAAATGTGCTTTGCGATCATGCTTATATCAACCAGCTTTACAAAAAGATACTTTGATACCAATAAAACCACTTTCAGTGAACCTCTTAGTTATGAGGAGTTTATGTAAACATTTGGGGGGATTCATCCCCCTGAGCCCTCCTGGATCGGCTATTGGAGTGAATTCACTTCACTCCAGACATTTGCGGGTATAAGAGAAGTAATAATTACCATAACATCACAACAATTAACATCACAACAATTAACATCACAACAATTAACATCAAAACAATTAACATCACAACAATTAACATCACAACAATTAACATCACAACAATTAACATCACAACAATTAACATCACAACAATTAACATCACAACAATAAACATCACAACAATTAACATCACAACAATTAACATCACAACAATTAACATCACATCGCAGTTTATGATAAATTCAGCCGAAGTGACACCACGGCTAGACATGATAGAAATGTACACGTTGTACTCAACGCAGGCCAACAGCGTTGGCTCCTGCAAACCCCCTGCCCCTCCCTATCCAACCTTCCATCCACCGACACACGGAGATACAGCACCGTGCGCCAGCGAGATCATTCGTTCTGGGCAAGTTGCAGTGAGAGCATCTAGCCGTCACACAGACACACACACTTGAACCATCATTTGTGTAGCGTTGTGATTGTGTGTACGGAGGCAATAACAGTTGGTGAGCCATATCGCTTTCATCTTGTCGCAAAGTAGTATTGGAAGAAACAAGGAAGCAGAACAGAAGAGAAGGCAGACAAAAACGAAGAAAGAAATCCGAAAAGGAAAGAGAAGAGAGAATAGAAAAGGGAAAATAAATATAAAAGAGATCATAAAAAGGGAGGATAACAGAAGATCAAGATCACACATCTAGATCAATCAATTTGCAACAAAACAGTCAGACATGGATGAGGGAGGTCGTTTGGAGCAGCGCTGGAGCCAGTATCTGCAACAATTGCACGAGGAGAGGACACAATTGCAAGATTGCACCCAGTTCCAACTGTGCTCGACTCTCGTGCAACAAGGTGCAGCTAAGAGCAGAAAATAGTATCTCTCATTCAATTAACTCTCTTCTACCCAAGAAAATTCCTCGGTCAATATTTTCGGGATTACTTCAGAAGGCGATGTTAGTTAAATAATATTACAATAAATAAATTAAAATATATTCAATGAAACCGAATTTACTTACTAAAACGAAATTTGGCCTATAAAGTTAATACAAAGATTTAGCGGCTACAAAAATACGCTTTATTTGTTTTAATGATATATAATAAATCATAAGAAGGGATGATAAAAATTAACTGGATAAATATTTAGAATCAAGCTTGTGAACTGCATTTGTTTACTGATGTTGAATTAAATAGTTTCATTTCCAGAAAACATGGAGTTATTTCAAGTAGTTTATAATCTGCATTTGATTTGTTTTCAAATATGCATTATTATCGCATTTATATGCCGACTTTGTTTGTTAACTTACTGATGAAAAACAAACCTTCAAACAGAAACAAAACAAATGCTTGTAATTAATTTAATTCCTGATGCCGTCAATGTGTCGAGCAGAAATTGAGCGCGTGCAGGTGGACATTCGAGCGGGAGGTCGACCTGAGGAGCGTTTCATTGACCTGTCACGTGAGCGACCCATCAGACTGAGCACACGCCTATTGGTGCCCGTCCAAGATCATCCCAAGGTCAACGACACCAAAAATGAACCACAATGCCACACTGCTTCCATAAATCATGCTAAATATATTTGATAAATACAATATTGTTAAAATCACTAATACGCATAGGAGAAATACCAAGTCAATAAACTATAATCAAACAAGTTTATGTACTGCAAGATAATTTGGGGACATTCTGTCAAAATTCTAAGGTAAAATGCCTCGAGGTGAATGTGTAAACGGTTGTCGTCCCTAGTATGTCAGAAATGAAGTGCATTTTTCACTGAAAACTTTCTCAATAACTCAGTTGGGACACGACGGGCACAAAAATGTTCGCCTTATTAGAAAATAAAGCCATTTGGTGGATTTTTTTAGATGATACCTCAACTATGACCATGAATAATTTAATTTTGTAAATTCAAAATTCCAAATATGAATAAGCAATAAGAACAATTTTTTATTACAAAACACAGTTTTGTCATAAATGAATATGGTTCAATATTATATACTCGGTAGATTACAATTGTTTGCAAAATTTACACTTTAAATTCAAATAGAAAATCAAGCAAAAACAAAGCTATGGGTTTTCATACAATAAAAAATTCTCCAAAAATAGTAAATATCATGTGTTTCCACATGGCGAAATATATAAATAGATTAAGATGAGCATACTCGATTCCAATGCATATTCCCATGTTTATGATTTCAACAGCGGACAATTTCTTACACCTGTGAGTGTGTGTATGTATGTGTGTGTGTTTGTGTGTGTGTGTGTTCCAGTTCAACTTCGTTGGCAAGTTGCTCGGTCCCAAGGGCAATTCACTGAAGCGACTGCAGGAGGAGACACTGACCAAAATGGCCATATTAGGACGAGGCTCGATGCGTGACAAAGACCAGGTGTGTTTGGCTACGTTTTGGCTGGCGTGTGAGACAGGGAAGTGGAACAGGAGAGGCAAGGGTAGAACGGCGGCACACGAGAGGTTCTTTAAGTGCGGAAAAGTACAATCAGAAAAACATGTGGTAGAGGAATGCAAATTGACCGGGAGAAACGAGGAGATTCGGAACAAATATGGAGTATTGAATTTTCGATAATGGTTCCGCTTGATAGTGGATAGAGCTTGTAAATGTGTTCAAGATATGCTGGAAGTGTACTGATGTGATTATTGTGTGAGAGTGCTAGCGTAGTACTGCAGTCTGGTGTATACTGTTCTGTTTGATTGTGAATAAATATTGCAAACGCGCTCAAATATATTCTGGCGGTAAAGCGATGTGATTGTTGTGTGATAACGGTAGCGTAGCATTTTGACATTATGTTCTTCTATACTTGATATTCATTATGGACACTTTCATTTGTGTAATACTTTCATTTGTTTTGTTATACAGCAGTCATTGAACTAAACTACACTAAACTAATATACGCACACACACACACAGACACGCTCACACAACATTTGAACGATTCTCTGCGAGGCGCCTAGTTTCAAACAAAGTCCTGAGACCGTGTGAGCCTTGTTACAGCCGATGTAGACTCAAGCAGGAACAGCCGCGTTGATGTGAACGAAACGAATGATTATTAGCGCCCCAGTCACTTAGATACTCGGCAGCTGGTCCAATAAATGCATCTCAAACGTATCTTTTACTTCATTTGTCAAATCATTCATGATAATCTCGATATTTCTAGCTTATTATGAGAATTTCAACAAAAATTCGCATGTAGACATGTACTTGTGTGTGTGTGTGTGTGTGTGTGTGTGTGTGTGTGTGTGTGTGTGTGTGTGTGTGTGTGTGTGTGTGTGTGTGTGTGTGTGTGTGTGTGTGTGTGTGTGTGTGTGTGTGTGTGTGTGTGTGTCAATTGTGCTGATGTTTACAGGAAGAACAGCTGCGCAAAGCCAAGTCTCCCAGATCGGCGCACCTGTTTGAAGATTTGCACGTGGAAATAGTGGCGTTTGCCCCGCCGACCGAGGCGTATGCGCGTATAGCACTCGCTCTGACCATGATACGTCACTATATGGTACCAGATAGTCACGATCAAGTGAGAAAATCCGCCAACGTTCGATATAAATACACGTAAATTAAACGATTGCGCGCATTTGTAGATAATTGGGCGACAAACAGTTACGTAAAATCAACTGCAGCGAAAAACAGAAACTGAGACGACAGGCAGTTACGCAAAATTAACCTGGGCGACAGTCAATTACGTAACTTTTTTGGACACAGAAAACAGAACGATCTTATATATACAAATATTGTAATTATGTAAATATGCCACTATTGACAAAATTAAATTATTAGAAGAAATATGACACAAAGAATAAAAGACTATTATTAGAATAAAACCGGCTGAAGCTATTCATAAGAAAATAATGTATTAAAAACAAAATATACAGATGTATACACAATCTATTATTGTATAATTACATTATATTTGCGTTTAATTGTCATACAGGGGATATTTTGCGAATGAAATTATGATACCTTATTCTTTTCTATATTCTCTTTCATATATTGCTCTCGTTTTTTTCTCGGGGCATTCCAGACTCAAGGGTGTGTATATATGTGTATGTGTGTGTGTGTGTGTATTTGTCTATGTGTATGTTCGCCAACCTCACAGATTCGCCAGCAGCAGATGTGCGAGCTGAAACAGCTGGTGAGCAGCGAGCAGCTTCCAGCCGGCACAGCTGGCAGCTGCTCGCTACACCAGCAGCTAAGCTGTCCGGCCACCGCAGTCGCGACAGCAGCTGTTGGCTCCGACACCTTACCTACGCCGGATCAACAAAACATGATGCATGTGTGCAACCAGGTAATAACAATGTTCTCCGTGTGTGTGTGTGTGTGTGTGGATGTGTATTTGACTGTGCTTGTGTGTGTTTGTATGTGTATATTTGTGTGTGTTTGTATGTGTGTATTTGTGTGTATTTGTGTGTGTGTACTTGTGTGTGTATTTGTATGTGTGCTGGTGTGTGTTTGTGTGTGTATTTGTGTGTGTTTGTATATGTGTATTTGTGTGTGTTTGTATGTGTGTATTTGTGTGTGTTTGTATGTGTGTATTTGTGTGTGTATTTGTGTGTGTATTTGTATGTGTGCTGGTGTGTGTTTGTGCTTGTGTGTATGTGAGTGTGTGTATGTGTATTTGACTCTGTTTGTGTGTGTATACATGTATGTATGTGTGTGTATTTGTGTGTGTGTGTGTGTATTTGTGTGTGTTTGTATGTGTGTATTTGTGTGTGTGTATTTGTGTATGTATGTGTGTGCGTATGTGTATTTGTGTGTGTGTGTATGTGTGAGTGCGTGTATGTGTGTATAATATACGTTAATATATATAATATAAAACAGTATATTTTATTTTTTAGACTTTGCTGAATATACATTCGCTGACTACGTGTTTAAGACCCCTGCTTTATGACAAATATACGTTGTTGTTGTTGTTAATGATTTTGTTGATTTTGTTGCAGTCGCCTGCACTGAGCCGAAAATGTTGCACATCTGCACTGGACACAGCCAGTCTGATGCAACCGGGCGTTCCGTTTAAGCTGGGCGCGTGTGCACTATTCACCAGCACAGATGCCACCACAGACGCTACCTGTGTCAAGTCAGTGGAAAATTGCTAGCCTAACCTATCCTAACTTAAAATTTCTCTACCTAACTGTAGCAAACAAACAAAACTTAAATGTATTAGCAGACAGGACACGTGACAACACCACACAACGCCAGACCACAAACGCGACTCCTTGGTCTCCTAGGCTTAATGTGTAAGGATTCAAGAACATTAAAAACGCTAATTTATAAAAAAAAACGCTTAAGAACGCAAAAAAAGGTTTCTATATTTTTCATAGATTTTAGGTTAGGTTGGGTTTAGTGTTCTAATGTAATGTGCTGCCTTTGCAGGAGGCGAGCGACTGGAAGAAATTCGTTAAATCAAATTGTCTCAATCTAATGTTCTTGATTGTTTACACATTTATAGCTTCAACCCGACTCCTCCTTCAGGCTCACATCGTGACATACGCGAGCACACACGGACAAGCACACACACAGTTCAAACAGTTACACACACACAAAATTCGACCAATCAGCGACGAGCTGGTTAAGTGCTCGTCGCCGCGGGGCATAAACACGTAACAGCATGACACACACGTACACACACACACACACACACACATACACACACACACACATTCTCTCTCTCTCACAATACATAATCAAACCACAAGCTCCTTCAAACCATGGGCCTGCTTCAAAAAGGTTTGAAAATGCAAAAAATGGGGAAGGGAAATATATTGTATGGCTCATTATGTATTTGTAGCAAAATTGGTCATTTTGATAGTAGGCTAGTATGGATACATACAGCATGTGTTGCCTTCATTATAAGGCTTATATAAGACTTATAATTTTTTCCGGCTCCAGACATACTTGTATTATTTGGATTTTTGTGCTCAATTATGGCTATTTCAACATTTTCGCTTGCCGACGCCTGAGGTAGTCGTAACATCTTGATACCCATAATTTTTACTTGACAGCTACGGTGTGTATACGCTTTCCTCATGTCACCAACTATGTCTTTGCTAATAATAATTATAATAATAATTTCTCTATACGGCATAGGCGTAGATCCTGTGTGGTATGAGGGGGTATATATAACCCCGACAAATTGGCTGGGGGTATGAATATGCAATTATAATCTATCTGAGAATTCTGCTGAGTTCAGTTCATTGAGTATATTGGGTTATCAAAATCATTATAGCAAAAAAGTAACAATACACGACAAATGTGTATGTGTGTATGCAATTATATGCAATATACTTTTCATTGACGTATGTGTTGTAATTGAATAGGCATCAAATGGTTGAGGGTCTCATGTAATTGACCAACTGAGTCAACTTTGAACACTAATGCATGATGACTGTCATCCCCCCGAGCCTCGACACAAATCTACACCCTTGCTATACTGTAATTCACAAACCACATGCGCAGTGGCAAATCCAGATAATAATTCAAAGGGGGCTCCAGTAAGTACATATATAGATCCTTCTACTGATACAACAAATCTTAGACCAGAGGGGGAAATCTGGAACCAGTGGCGGAGACAGGGTGGGGGGCCAGGGGGACTAAGGACAAAATGTGGACTTGGCAAAACTTGAGGAATTACACTAGAAATGTTCATGATCAGATTTTTGGAGGGCTTCAGTCCCTTCAAGCCCCCCTCTTGGCGCCGCCACTGTCTGTAACTGATGTGGTCTGTGGTCTGTGGTATGGTTTCAGTAATCAGCTGACTGCACCAGGTGTTCAGTTGCAGTCACGCGCTGTTACTTCAAGTCGTGAGTACCACCACTAACACACACACACACACACACACACATTGGCCAAAAGTTTAAAGGTTAAAGATTTAAAATGACAGCTGCTATATGGGAAGAAGCCGAAGCTTATGAACACACACAGGTGTGTCCCGTGCAGCTCGCTGCCACCGCAGAACCGACCCTCTCCACGCTATGACGCCACAAGAACGGAAGACGTATTAGAGAGGGCCACCTCTCCAGAATGCATGACACAACACATGACTGATATCTGGTACCATCATTTACTGCTGGGTGGACAGGGACTGTTGGATTATAGAATTCACCCAAATAAATTTTCCTCCGCCGGGTTTTAAACCACGGACCTCCCGCTTGCGAGGCGGGTGTGCTAACTACTACACCACGGAGTCCTATCTACATGCAAACCACTTACTACAAGCTGAATTACATCAATGATACCGTACCATAACACAGAACGACCAATTGAACGACCTGTCTGTCTGTCTGTCTGTCTGTGTCTGTATGTACTCACCTATTTGTACTCACCTATTTGTTTAGCACAGGAGATGAGCTATGCTCGTGCTGTCCTGTCTTCAACCCACCCTCTAGTAACCTATCTTCCTTGAAATTCCCAGTATTTCACAATATCCAGTTTTTCTTTAAATGCTCCTACGCTATTAGCTCCTACAATATTCTCCCCTAACTGATTCCAGACATAATGTGTCTGTCTGTCTGTCTGTGTATGTGTCAGGCGTAGGACAGTTATTGAGAGGCGGTCTGGCTGGTCTGATGCGTCCTGCTCTGCGTTCACGACCCACTCCCTACACTGCCCCGCTACTACTACGTCAAATCAATCATCATCAACATAATATGTAGTCCGACTGCAGCGCCACCTACCGGACTGACGAACAACTAGCCGGGCACACAAAGCATACGCTAAGCTTGCGCAGTAAACAGCCGTCTAAACTGCTCCATTAAACTATTGAACGATGAAGAATTAATTAATTTACTTAGCTAAGCCAGCACTTACTCGATAACCCACAAAAATTATATACTATAAACATAACATGAATATAACAAACCCAAATTTAATATAACATTAAGCGAACTTTGCTAATTGGCTTAACACACCAAATTAACACATGACAATTAAAAAAGAATTGGCAATACATAATATGAAAACGTTTTTCATAAACTATTTTAATATATTTATATTTTTAGCAGAAAACTGAGCCGCAAAATATCTCCAAAAATAACCGTATAATTCTAAAAAATGAATGTTATTTATATCTTTTTTGGGGGGGGGGGGGAAACATGATCGTCGCATTTTGTCTGCTTATGTATATTCAACTAAATACAGACAATATCCGAATTATCACCTGGTTCACACTGCGATCAAACGGTTTCAAGTGGAACATCATATAAATGCATAGCAGTGGTTCTCAAACTTTTTCGGTGTAGGTGCACCCTTTTCAAATCAGCAGCCACTTCTCGCATACCACCTGAATTCTTGATAGCTATGATGAAAATGGGAAAAATACAAACGACGTAATATCTATTAGTATTCTGCTTTAGGGAATGAAGCAAATAGTGTTTACAGGAAAAGATATAAATCATAAGTAAACATATCTTTCCTTTATATTTTTCACAGTAATCCTCACACCCAAAAAAACAATAAGATAAAACTACAGATAAAGCCATACACCGAAAAACGCAGCCCTCTTAAGAATCGCAACATTAACTGCATTAGTTCGCACACACTGTTATGTAAATGTTCTTGTGGTGTACGCCATGTGCTGTATTTAGGTATCTGTTAAGAGGTGTTTTATTCACGGATTACAGATGTATTGACCGATGCAAAGCGTATATAATGTAAAGTATATATAATGTAAAGTATACCTACAGTAAAGTGTATATAAAGTGTATATATTTACGGAAATATAGTATTTACAGATGGTTGTAAGTCTGATACTGGGTGTATATATATTTCATTGTTTTAGTCGTGTGATAATATTAAAGTGTGAATTCAGTACTGTACTATCCTACCACATAACATACTCTTATTTCATTTTAAATTCTCCATTTTTCAATTGAAAAAAACCCATTAATTCTTGATTAATTTGATTTTTTATTATATTTATTCTTGTGCTTTGATTATATCTATGTAACCTAAAAATCGAGCATAAACGTAAAATAAATTAAAATGATAACTGTAGACGCGTTAAATATTTCACAATATGGATTTTATAATTAGTTGGTACATTTGTGTGTGTTTCAGAGCGCTTGGCAACGGTTTTCCGTACAAAAACGGCTTACTATTCTGTGCATCATCATTTCATATACTTCAGCCAGATCATATCGCAGTGACATTAAACCTACTGTGAAACAACATTACACACACACACATACATACACATACAAAGTGACTTTAGCTGTTACAATTGAATTTACTAAGAATGCCAGACTTTTAGTTGAAAGATTCATTGGTTTCTACGCACCAAGTCGGAGCAGAAATCACTGGGTACACGACGACCAATTATTTGTGTAATTCTTTTAGTTCCTGTAGTGTTGAATATCTGCTGTAACCAGAGTGTTTGCGCGGGTGTCGTTTAAGCATATCGATTACAACTTAGACTTGCATGTGACTTATGATTTTCTCAAAAACGTAGAAGTCTAAATGTTCGCTGTGTTAATAGTGTATACGTTTCTGTCGGATAAAATCACCCAACATGTCTGCCTGTGTGTGTGTGTGTGTGTGTTTCGTGAAATTATCTTCATTTTTCAAAATTGTCACATTTCGGGGAAAAAAATGTTAACGACTGCACTCGTATTTTTCAAACTGTCTCTCTCTCTCTCTCTCTCTCTCTCTTGTACACCTCCCATATGACTGTAACTGTCTAGAATAAATAATAATGATGATAATAACAATATTATAAAATTTAGCAAAAGGTTTAAACTGTTTTGTCGTCACAAGTTAGACTCGCCTATGGACTCACAAACCGCTACCACTCCAGCGGACTGAGTACGCCTCTGGCAGGGGACCACGGCGACACACAAACAACAAGCGACAAAAACACCAACAATTATTCCATCAGCCACTTCCTCTGCTACCCCGGGACCTGGCCTCAACAATGTGATTTCATCTGTGAACGCCCAGCAGCAACCTAAGCTAAGCTAACAACGCTATAATACTCCGTGGGCTTCACATAGCAGTATTCACATTTGTGACCAAAATGACATAGCGAGAGTGAACCCATGTATGTGTGCGTGTGTGTATGTGTGTGTGTGTCTGTATAAAGGCGTCAATATCATGTCCAGTCTATTTTTAATAATGTTACAGATAATTATAATAATAAACATAAAAATTATACTTGACGCTGTGACGTCGGAAGAACTTGAGACACGCAAGAAAGCGGCCTTTCACTGCTTCCGAAACCTTCGCCTGATTCAAACTCCGAGAAAGTTGCCCGCCCTGATCTAACGAAACATTTCATCTGACCATATATCTCATCTCAGATCTAACATCCAACGGTAACCGTGTTAGTGCAGTGGTTCAATCAAAACCCCAGGAGTTCGGTGAGTCAGTTTCTCAGGAGTTTAGCGGTTTGGTTCTTGATTTGTGATTTTCTCACAATAATACTTCAAACACGAAGGGTTCGATGAACGCATGTGTGGAACTTGTGAGGTTCAGTACCTCAAACAAGGTTAAGAACCACTGATCTAACGAATATCTTCGAGAAAAACTCTCGTAAAATTTGGGCACTACTTGGACTCGAACCCTCGCCACCACCGACGCACCGATAGGCCTTGGTAGAAAACACCGGTATATATAAAAACACACCTGACCAGATACAATTAGACGTCTAATGCACTACGGATGTTCTCATTACTCACCATTACGACCAATATACATACACACACACACGCACACACACACACACACACACACACAGACATACATACGTATGGCGAAACCTCATCCAACGCGCAGTATGTATGTGTCTCTATAGGCCGATTCATCTGACATTAGATAATTATATATGCTCGTGTGTAAATATATACATAGACCAACAAGAACTGACACACACACACACACACACACATTAGTATCATTTGCCTGTGCAAACATGCAAACACCGTTTGTATGTTCATGTGTGCGTGTCTGTGCGTGTCAGGGTGTGTGTCAGTGTGTGTATACGCGAGTGTGTGTATGTGTGTGTGTGTTTGTGTGTGTGTGTGGGCGCGCCTCTGATGTGAGAGAAACTAGTTGATATAGCTAGGCTAGTGCATACTAGATGAGGGTTCGACCCAGATGCAAACATACACACAGACACACAGACACACACAGACACACATACACACACACACACAAGCACACATACACACAGACACACAGACACACAAGCAAACAGGAGCTCACCTACACAGACTCACACGCACACGTACAGACAAGAGCACACACAGACACACAGACATACATACCAAGTGATAGAACTGACAGCCAACTGTTGATCAGGCTGGAGAGAGTTTGTGAGCAGATGAGAAAGATGTGTGAAGAGAGAGAGAGAGAGAGGAATGAGAGAGCCATCCAAATGACAAGAATACTAATGAAGTTATTTCATTAGTAAAAACCAACTTGTTTTTGGGTATAATTTCATTTGTGTCATTTTGATCTGTTAATTTGTATGTCATTACACTAATGTAAATGACATTTACACAGATGAAAATAAGTAAATACAGTATATAAGTAAGTAAACAATATAATATTTCTCATTGTATTTTAGTAATTTTTAAAACTTATTCCTTTCAGTACGCGCAATTATAAATCAACGAGCACCTTCATTTGAATTTATGGTAAGTAGATGAGCTGAAATCTTATTTACAGTGTTCTGCGCAAATGTTTGTTTAGAAATGACCATCCTCCGATGCACACGTGGAACATATCTGATATTCAAATAGTAGCCAAAAGCTAGCATGCATAAGAGGGTTGACATCATACACACATTGACATTACACATGTAAATTGGTGATAAAGTACCCTAGCTTTCAACATCACGGATTAACTGTACATATCTCTACATGACTGACAGAGCGAAGCCCAATATGTTGACTTCTACCAGAATACTAGAAATTCTCATTTGAGGTCAGTTGTTTGAGCATTATTAGAGGATGGTTTGTGTTTTGTGTGAACCGCAAGCTCTGTTGTGCAAACTACCAAACATTTGGTCTCTGCGCTTCCATTTCTATGAGTAGTGAAAATATTATCAATTAATATCAATAAAGTCACAAAAATGGTCAATTATCAAACACTTTCTTGTATAACTTTCATGCCGTCAATACAAAATTATGTTTGTATTGTGTTTGGCGTCCACACTTTTGGTGACTACTGCATGTACACTAGGCATAAATGAGATCAAACCGCAAATACTTCAAACGGTTTAGATGAAGCCAATAATGACACGGTTGAAATCAACGGCATATCAAGCTGAACGAAGAGTTTCAAAGACTGTTTTGTGAACTTTCTCTGTATAACTCAATATTCCCTCGCAACTACGCTTGGTTGATATCCTGCTAAACACCTTAACATTGTTATCCATCCTTTTCCAATGACATTATTTCCCATAGACCAGTGGTTGTGGGAAATTCCTCATTGGTGGGGAATGGAAGAGTTGCCAAGTGCGAAGCTAAAGGTCGGACAGAACAGGACAACTATGTGAATTTTTATCAGTTCAAATTCGTTCATTTTTGTTTCTTATGACCTCTTGGCATTTATTTTGATGTAACAACTGAATTTATCGAATTTATCAGCATTGTTGTGGAAAATGAAGAGATGGCTCATTAAGAAGTGGGGAATCAGTGAGAAAAAAGGGTTAAGAAACACTGCCATACACAAACCTCCAACCAAGTGAAATCTTGCCAGACGATACAAGTTCGAAAAAACACGCCATATACGTTTGTGTATTATTCCGTATTGCTATTAACCGAATAAACGACATGACAAATAAAATATAAAATACACACACAAACACACACGCATATATATACACATAAATAACCTCAACATATATACTGTTAGTCATTGGTATGAAACACTGCACACAAGATTATATACACACAAACAAGCATATATATATATATATATATATATATATATATATATGTATATATATGCAGACACACAAATACTGGCAAAAGACTAAGTGTTTGTGAGTATGGCATTTCGACAACAGATCAGTATAGTTTAAGTAGATACACTACGAACCACACACTAACACGTACTATGCTAAAAAGTGAGCTCTACTGTGCGGGGTATAATGGGAAAAGATCCACAAAGAACGTGCATCAAAGGAAAATAAACCAATTGGAAAAGTCAACAAAGAAAACGATGTCTAAAAAAGCAAAAATGGAGGCAAACAGAATAACGCAGACAGCGAGAACTATGGTGCGAGCGGGTGAAAACTGGTGCGAGCGGGTGCAAACTGGTGCGAGCGGGTGAAAACTGGTGCGAGCGGGTGCAAACTGATGCGAGCGGGTGCAAACTGATGGGTCAAAGAGTGTGTGTTCACTTGTCTCAAATATCGGCCGTTTAGAGCGAGCAGAAAAAGTCCAAATGGTCCTAACTATAAATACGCTATTTCAAATCCTTCTGCATTTTTTCGAGAATATCATCGAAGGGAAAATGTCACATTTTCGTCATTAGCATCTATCACCTGAATTAGACAATTATGAATTTGTTCATCAGAAAATTTGGCATTTTTTCAACTTTTCTCCACCGACCGAGACAAATGAACGGCGCAGTGTACAGTGTAAAAATAAGCCACTGCGCATTTACGTGCAGGAAGATGTGACAAGTGTGTACGGTGATTGACATGGTGAGCGGACAGAAACGACGTGCGTGCTAATGGTGCGCATTGTGGGTGAAAATTACTGCTGAGTGCGGCGCGCCGAAAGTGTCGCCAATGCGTCATCAATGGACGACAAAATAGATTTACCCGAGCGTGGCATTGCAGAAGCAAAATGCACAAGACAACCAAATTTTCAGAACAACAATGGCACAGAGCGTGAAAGGAAATAAGTTTAGCGGCCGAAAAATGCACGCGTCAAATGAAACTGGAAGAACACACATAAGGCACTCGCACAAACGTCCAAACTAACCATACACAGGCAAAAAAATATGCACTGTTTAAAATTATTTTTCTCAAAGTTCTTGACGAGTTAATTGATCGGTGTGAGATTGAGATTTAGAGGGAAGGTGCGCGAACATTTTAGTGCACATCAACGTACCAAGATCAAAATTACATCACAGTCATTTCGAGCGACGAGTCTTTATCAGCGATAGTAAAAAAGTCCTAACAAAAAAGAGCGTAGCGTAAAAAGAAAAGCTCGAATTATAACTCAAATAAATGAATATACAATACTGACTGATTTATATTGATAGGTCTTTGGTCTAGTGGGCTTTCCATGTTAGAAAAACCGAAAAAACAGAAGCTGAAATGTCTAATGCAATAAAATCACAATTTACACAAATCTCCAATACTCAATCACAAAAAGACCACACGTGATCAATTTCACAGAATCACAGACGCGTAAATACGCGATCGAATCCACTCAATAGGCTAAAACTCAAAGAAAACATAGTATCTCTCTCTTTGGCAAGTGAGAGAGTGTTTGAACATGCCTGTCTGTGTGTGTGTGTGTGTGTGGAAAAATAAAAAATCAACAGCAAACACTGAATCAACGACCCCTGGCTACTGGGTACATCCATGGCAAATGATAAATTAAAACATTCACTAAAAATAAAAAGAACATAAAAACGCACTTACAATAAATGAGTTTCGTACAACATTGATAAAGCTCTAAGTTAGCACACAACACGAACACACATGCGTACACACACACACACATAAACATATAATTATGAGCATATAAGCATTGCCTAAGCATCTGGTAACATATCATAGGACCAATTGTGGCACTGTGGGAAAGCCCACAATTGCACATTGCCTGGGAAAATTTTCTAGGCAGTTAACGAATAACGAGTTCTTTTTAGACTTTTGTCACAAAAAACGGTTCAGAATGAATTTTTGATAAATTCACTTGAAGAATCTAACAATCCTGCGATATTTAAGCAAATTTGTCAGTGACCAAAAATGAAGAAATGAATAATAGTTGTGAAAAGTCTTTACAATGACTAGTGAAACGTTTGGAAATTACCACGAAGCATTGACCTTTTCCAAGAACCCCAGCACAATTTCCGATGATCAGTGTAACTCTTGATCATAAGCTAAAACAAAACCAACCGCTAACCATCTCGGAAAATTCCCGCTTAAATTCTGCAGATAAAACAACGGAAAGCTCGCAATTCTCCTGGGCGTCAAACACCGTTATCCCCCTATTGACCCCGTGCCCATGGCAAGCAGTCACCTACTCACTCTTCGCCCACGACCACCAGCACTTTCTGCAAGAAGCGAGTGAACGCGGCCATGCCTCGGCGGAAGGCCACAGGCTTGCTGCGCCAGGCCACACACACCAGATAGAACGGCACTCCGCTCAGAATGATCACCAATCCGAGTCCGGTCTCGCGCGGCTTGGCAGCCATCGGCAGAATGGTGATCAGTATGGTGGCGATAATATACAGCACTGGCCACACGAGATTGACGCGGATTGGCCGCACCAGATCCGGCTGCCGCCAGCGCAACACGGGAACGCACAGCACGCTGGCACCGATGCTCAGCCATGTGGCAAAGCCGACATAGTCGATCAGCGCCATGATATCGGACGAAGTCAGGTAGATGAGCGATAGCAGTGACACGAACATGACGGCCGGTGCTGGGGTCAGACGGTTCACCTGTACCATGGTGAGAATTTCGGGCATCTGACGTTCGCGAGCTCCCACATAGCACAGTCGCGAGCTGGTCAGCAGAATACCGTTGAGACCTCCGAACGTCGACATTGCCACAAACACCGGGATAATCCAGGCCATGTAGCCGTAGTGGATCTGCGCAAAACTGACAGCCACAGCGGGCGACGACAGCACGACGGCCGGACTGAGCGTGGTGTAGAAGGCCACGTTGGTCAGCAAATAGACAACGGTTACCAGCACTATAGAGATGGCGATGGCCCGAGGCAGGTTGCGCACCGGATCCTTCAGCTCTTCAATGATGAAATTCAAATAGTTCCAGCCGTTGAAGGCAAACAGGCCGGAGTAGAATGACAGTGCGATGCGCGTGACATCCGTCTCGGTGTTGCGCCAGGTGAAATGTTCAACGCGTCCCTGAGACAACATCACCATGCCAGTTCCTATGATGATGATCAGAGCGAGAAGCTTGGCATAGGTGAAGACGTCCTGCACGCGTGTGGCCCAGCGCACGCTGTAGCAGTTGACAAATGTCAGCATGCAGATGGCGAAGGCTGCCAGCAAAGCGACGCTGATTGCCGGAGGATCACAGGTGGGATAGAACGGCTTGAGGACGTACGTGGAGAACGTCATGGCGACTACAGTCTGCGAGCACGGACGCACAATCATACACTCGATCCAGAGCCGCATGAAGGCCCAGAAGCTGCCGAACGTCTCCATGATGTAAGCATAGTCGGCGCCTGATTTCTTGATCATACAGCCAAGCTCGGCGTAGCAGTAGGCGCCGACCATGGAGAATAGTCCAGCCAGCGTCCAAACAATCAACGACAGATTGACACTGCCTGTGTTTTCCAGCACACCCGTTGGCGAAATGAAAATGCCAGATCCAATGACAGAGCCCACGATGACAGTCACTCCGTTCAGCAGGCTCATCTTTGCTTCCAGTTTGATAGCCTTTCCGTCTTTTTTTTCATCGTTAGATGTGAGTGCAGAATCCTCATCGGCCGCCATGATGCTCTGATATAAATGAAAGATCCACTCAACAGCACAACACGCATCCACGACGAAACAGCGCCCACTGCTGCAGCAAACTGAAATCAATAATTGGGGCAAGCAACAAGCTTAACGAAATTCCTGCGTCGGACATGTCTTATATATATAAACAGGAGTTTAATATATAGACATTTTCAAACATAGATAACGTCGAGTGTTCATTTTGAGTGTCCGTTATCGTGGTAATATACAATCAAATGATATGAAAAAAATTCATATACACAATACCAAAATGCTTGAGACAAATACTACCGCTCAACATTGCTGCATGTGACTGTTTGAATTAATTGTTGCTAGTAATTCAGGTACATTTGGTTTATGACTGTTGAATTATTCCTATTTATGTGTTGTTGATTTAGTATGCTTAATTTAATATTACTCATTTTTGTTTCTTCTTTGTTATTTATGTTGGTTAATATAATGTTAAATGTGCACCAGGTTAAGAATATATGGAACTACCCGCTCTGTGCAAATTTACGGCGCTAATTTCCGAGAACCGATATTTTCTAACACTAGAGCTCAGCGCCTGACCCACTGAACTACTAGGGAGCTTCCCTGTTTGTATTTGAGTTTGTAGTGTATTCATTTATTTGGCTGTTTCAATTGTGCATTCTTGATGGCTAAATAGTTTTCATGAGTATACACGTCTGACTTTGTTTGTACTGCTTAAATTTGCGCATTTTATATAGCTTTGGAGCATAATCTATACGGTTCAGTTGTGGGTTTTCTGTTATTAATCCTTGTTTTATTAACAATTATGTTGAATTTGGAGTACTTTCTTTTGTTCAGTGCTCAAGGCGCCTCAGTGTCATGTGCGTATCACTTGAATTTTATCTTACAACTAGATATACAACTAGATACAACAACTAGATACTATACAACTAGATATATTTTCATAAAATGTACAGTATTGCATTCTTTAAGCGCTTTGTTTTGGAACATTTTTGGGTCACACTCAATATCTATTGAATGATTGTTTTTTGCGTGCATATTTGTGTGCAACCTGGTGCATATCTACCTAACTGTTCATATGTATGTATATGCCTCTTTTTGTATCTGTGCGTGTGCGTTTGTCTGCGTGTGTGTGTCTGCCTGTGTGTGTGTGTTTGAGTGACGTCAGAGCGCATGAGTGAGTCTCTATCGACACGATGTCTGCAGACGTTCAGCCAGTCAGGTCAGCTGCTGGCCAGCAACGTGATCGAGTGCTCGGAGGACGGCCGCATAGCCGTGGCCACCAGCGCTGCAGTCTATATCTATGTGAGACGCGTGTTTTGCAGTCACGCGCCCGGCTCATTATTTTTTGTATTTGTATTTCGAAACGACACAGTAGACGTATACTAAAACCAGACAACATATTTTCATGTGTCGGGGGAAGCCATAAAAGCCGACTTATATCCCTTGAAAAAAGCAAGAACAAATAAAATAAAAGAAGAAAATGAAAAAAACATATATATACAGTTTATGAAGAAATAAAAGAAAACACAAACGACTGCCACTCTTTGTCAAACATTTCGTTTGTGTTTCCTTTTCTTTCTTCATATATGTCGAAAACTTCAAATATACAGTTTAGTTCAGTTGGAAATGTACAGTGGCAAGTAATAGACGCGTTGCTTGCTGTACCTTAAATTTACAGTTCAGCAAGAGCTCAGTTTCATAATGAGATCATAAGAATATCGGCAATCTCCACCAGGCAATTGAGTCAACATTGGGATTTGTTATTTACATATACTCTAAGACAGTGGGGGTAAATTACCCCCTGGGGGTAATTTAGCAATTGTTCGGGGGTAATGTAGGGGTGACAGGAAAATGTTGAGAATTTTGAAATTCAAGAGAACATTGCGGTACCTTGTATTGGGATTAATGTTAACTTAGCATATTATGTTTATTGTTTGCATTGTGTGGATATTGTATTGCTCATATGGCGTGTTATATATAGTTGTGTGTGCACGCGTGTGTGTGAATGCTTACAGTAACATGTACAGTAACAAAGGGGTAACATGCTTAATATGGGATGCTAAATTGGGTAACAAGCTGAAAAAGGTTGGGAACCACTGCTCTAAGAGAATGGTGTTGAATAGGCATGTTGTGAATGTTTTTCATCTTGCTATTCTAGTGTTATTGCGCTCTTCTTTGTGTGTGTCTGTTGATTGTTAGCTGCATGGAGATTGAAGTCGTTGAATTTATAGCGGTCTCGCTCTTACAATTTCACCATGTTTGTTTTAATATTAATAATAATTATCATGATAATAGTAATTGTTTTGTTTTCAGCACCTGTTGTTGTCAGATTCAAGCAATCCGGCATCATTAATTACTGACTAAACTTGATTTATGCAAAGCACAAAACCAAAAATTGATCACACAATCAAGATCGAGTTTTTTTCTTCAAATTTTGAATGAATGAAAATTTTGAATTAATTCGTTGATGTGAAATTGTTTTCCATTGAAACATCAGAAATTGTCAAAAAAAGTGTTGATTTTTCACATCGCGTTAAGAAACACTGTTTTAGAATTTATCAAACGAGTGAACATCTTGATTACCTTTTAAAATATTAAAATATTTGGAGTTGCACACTACAATGTTTGCAGGATATATGTTGTAAGCAGCGGTCAAAAGAGCAGAAATCAGCCGTACTGTGCGCCACAATTGTGCCCGACAAGAAGCAGAACTTGTGCTTCGACATGCGTGAGTGTCGTCGCCGTGGCAACACACCGCGTCACAATCGCCCACCCCCGGAACTCACGAAAATAATGTCAAGTCTTTTATAGAATATTTCAATGCACATTTAATTTTAAGTACAAAAAAGTTGGTTCAAGCTTCTCTTCATGACATATTTGAACATTTTAGAGTGTTGTATATTTCAGACCAGTTTATTGTTTAATTGCAATATAAAGATTTATATATATCTGTGAATGTACTTTTACACTGTACATTTTACTTTATCCATGGCGGTTTTTCCAGCACTACAAAAATGAACAATCCTTGATTCAAGTACAGACTTACATATACACTCTCTCACACATACACCCTCTCACACACACTCACACACACACATATTCACCATTCCGATCGTCCAGTGGTTTTCAAACACGTAGATAAGCCAAAAAATGCGATATTACACACATCTCCTGTATGAGTGCATGTGTATGTATGTAATTCATAATTTATAATTTATTGCTTCCTGATAATACACACAGTGATAACATAAACATTAAACAATGACAATGTTAGTTGAGCCGCTGAGACCTTGAATAAGAACATTTATAACATTACATTGTTATAAAACACATGACTTTTAACTATATATATATATATACACAAAAAACAATCATAATATTAAAAGGCCATCGACAAATGGTTATAATACAGCCATTGAGATAAACGAGAGTGTAGTTTTCATTGAAGTATTTTTTTAGCTTGTTTTTTAAAAATAAATGTATATATGTGTGTGTGTATGTGTGAATGTATTAGGGGTGCCGTTGCACAAGTTGTCACGTGACACCGATCACGAACTGCCGGCTCTGTTTGTTGACACTGTCATTCAGTCAGTGACCACTGAACATGAGGTGTTTCGCGGCTTCGTCCGGGCTTTGTGGTCGCCACCCGGCCTCCTACCATCAGATTGGTGAATCTCCCTCTCTCTATCTCCCTCTATCTCCTTATCTCTTTATCTTTGTCTCTTTCTCTTTATGTCTTTCTTTATCTGTATCTCTCTCTCTCTTTATCTATCTCTCTCTTTATCTTGATCTCTCTTTATCTTGATCTCTCTTTATCTTTATCTCTCTTTATCTTGATCTCTCTTTATCTTGATCTCTCTTTATCTTGATCTCTCTTTATCTTGATCTCTCTTTATCTTTATCTCTTTCTCCTTGTCTCTTTCTTTCTCTTTCTCTTTATCTATTTATTTCTCTTTATCTCTTTATCTCTTCCTTTCACTTTTCCTCTCTCTCCTTTTCTCTCTTTCTTCCTTTGTATCCCTTTTCCTTTCTTATATCTACGCTCTTTCTTGTTCTTTCACTTGCTCTATATATATATATATATTTATATTTTCTCTCTCTTTTACCTGTCTCCTCTTGTAACATCACTGATAAGAATTAATCTGCCATCAACTAGAAATAAAGATGAAATACGAGACAATAGAGATAAAAAATGATTAATACATATACATCAAGCGGCTACGCGAATAATATGTCAGTTTTGTTTTAGATTTTATTCTGACAAAATGCAGCATGAGTTATATTTATAGATTGTGTTTTCAGTCTACCCACAATGCGTTCACGATCACAAGCCTTATTCTTACAATAGGGCTTGTGGATGCTTATGCTAAATTGTATATTACATTTATTTAATTGTATATTTCATATTACGTATTAATCATTTGCATATTTTTGATAAATTTACTACATACTGTTATAAATTAAATTAAACTGGTATAAAGCAAATTATTTTATAAGTGAAATGAGTTTTTGTAATGACCATGTTTTCATCCTCGTTGGTTGACATATAAGCATATTGTCTGTTTGCATCTGCAACTTCAATCTTATCTCTGCAATATTGCAGCGTTTTATGTAATGGTGGATTTACATGTTTTTTCGTTCGCCCCTCTAATTGCGATTGGCTCAGCTGTTGATGACGTCACACACACACACACACAAAGCGCGCGCAATTGTGACGTCATAGACTTGGTGCATTCATATGACGCTTTGTACAATGCACATATCTGGAACACTCTTGTATATACCAGTGGTCTACAAACATGCATTTATCCACATGCACTATATCACCAACAACAACCCTTCGCATTGTGTGTGTGTGTGTGTGTGTGCGTATGTGTGAATGTGTTTAATCAGCCATAAACAGTAGCTAATTGAACATTTATAGCACCTAGCGGTGCCATTTCGGTGTGATATGAATGCATGTATATATGTATGTATGTATATATGTGTGTGTGTGTGTGTGTTGATATACCCACAAATAGCGTTGTTTCAGGCGAATGTCCACACTTGTTGTGTCGTAGGATGTGTATTGCTGGATGCCGTGTGTGTGTGTGTGTGTGTGTGTATGTTTATGTGTGTGTATGTGTATGTGCGGCTTTATTGAAGGCTATGCGAATGCAAAGTTTATGGGACAAACGTGATTACCCGTCCCGTATGATCCGTTCGTCTCTTGTATACGGGCGTGTTTCTCTCTTACTCTTACGTCTTTCCGCGTCTCGCTCTCTCTATCTCCATGTGTGTGTGTGTGAGTGTGTTTGAGAAGGCGTCTATTTACGCAGTTCTGTCCGATGTATTTATGCATGATGGCTGTGTGTGTGTGTGTGTGTGTGTGTGCGTGTGGTGGTAAATTTGGACGAGTTTCCTTCGAGTGCGAGTGTAAACAGAACAACAATCTGGCAAACTGTTGCTCAATGCTGCCAGATTGAATTGTACTTGCTCCAGTCGCCTTTTCCTCCATCCAAGCAAAGTAAACGCGTCTTTTGTGTATGTGTGTGTGTGTGTGTGTATGTGTGTGTGTGTGTGACTCTTTGTGAAAGAGGCAATGGCGTAGCTAGGTTCTCTGCCGCCCCAAGAAAGTGTTATAAAAATATATATTATTATATTTAAAAATACTACTGAGATATAGTGATAATTAAACGTTTTCAGCAGTTCTTGTATCGTTCCCTAAAACGTGCAGCAGTGAATGAGACGTTTGCACATTGCGTTGCTATTTTCTCGCTCAATTCTCCCGGGGGTTTCAACTTGTGTGGGCCGCCATGTATTGTGTTCTATCTCCGGACGGATGCGAACACGCGAGTCAAAATCAGATTGAATAAGGCACTCTTATAACTTAGTGTTCAGTCGTGGAGAAATGTAATAAACCGACATACACAGACAACAAATTTGACCTCTTTCAAACCAGTGTTCTCCAAACTTATCAATGTGAATATACGTGAAAACTTCTGAATAGTGAATATGTTTTTTTTCTTTCTATCCGCTTGTGTCGTGCTGATGTTTTCCATGAAATTGTGTTTCTATTTTGAACCACAAACATTTTTATGGATTTGCGTTTGTGTTGCGTTATTGTGTACTGTGTGAGTATTTGCTCGTCGCTGATTGGTTCATGTGTGAGTGTCTGAGCTGTGTGTGCGCGTGTGTATGTGACGATATGTTACGAGAATGGTGTTTGAGGATTTGTGACGTTGAGAGGTCTTGTAGGCGCGCGTGTGTGCTAGTAATGTCTCGGTAATTTATCTTATTATTTTTGTCCCTAAATATATTGTCAGATCAAATTATTATAACCTGTTATTATTACTTATGACTTTTTATTACTATTATTTTGTTGTTTTTAAATGATATTAACTGTCCTTAAATATAATTTCATATTTTCACTATTTTTCAGTTTTTTGTTTTCAAGTATATTATTTATTTATACACGCTTGAGAGAAAATTGTAATACACAAATATATTTTATTTTACAAAAAACAAAGGGCGACGTCGAGATATAATAAAGATTTGAAACTAAAAGATCATTTGCGAAAAATACGCAAATTTCTATTTGTATATGTGTTGTTAGTGTTGAATTCATATTTCTTTTTAAATTGTATATTGTTATTTTTAGTCTATTCGATTTTAGTCTATTCGATGCGCATTTCTTCAATTTTTTCATGCACATGAAAGCCTTATGCTTGTATGTGAATTTACAATACAATTTCAATGTTAATTTTCAATATGTTTATTTTTCTGAGTTCGCTAGTTGAGTATTCTGTAAGTATTTTTTATTGTTCTTGTTGACATGGTTGTCATGACAACGACAGCTGTTTGTTGGCCACACTGACGGCCGACCGTCGCCTGCGGGTGTATCACGTGACTGGTGCCGATGTGCAACTAGCGACATCTGTTGACCAATTGTGGAACCAATATCGCGCTACCAATCTCGTATGTTCAACCAGCGACGCGTCAAAATTCGAGAATGTTCGACTGCGCGCATATCAAATATCTATTATTGGTAGGTGTTGGAGTGTGTGGTTTGATTGATTTAGTTTTGGGTGGTATTATTGGGTAATTTTTGCTTTGCTGTTTTTGCTTTGATTTTTTTGGTGGCTATATGCTGAAAAATAGTGTTGATAATTTATTGCCGTTTGATTTTGCGTTTTTTCTTCTTTAATGTATGATATATTAATGACATTCACTTATTTAGTATTCTTACACATCATGTCTATAATATCATATATATCTTAATGTACTAATATGTTTATGGTAACATAATAACAAATTAATATCTTGTACCCCAGCAGTATATGCCGAATTCAACCGCATTACATAATATTTACCATATCTTGCCGTGGGTAAGAGACATTTTTTGGTGTAAGTATTAATTTCAAAAATAGGTAATCTCTTATACATGTGAACACATTTTTTCAGTACCAGTATGTAATGATATCTGATGAAACATTAAAAATGAAAGAATATCTAGATTAAAAATTAATTTTCAGCTGACCAAAACAATTATTTTAAATTATTTAACAATAATTTTATTATCAACATATATTATCTACTATTTAATTATTTCCCTCATAAATCATGTTATTCATTACTAAAAAAATCTGTGAATTTTGTGCCTATAAATTGATTGGGTGGGGAAAATATGACATATAAATTTTAATATATCCGACACACAATATCAATATGTGTGTGTGTGTGTGTGTGTGTGTGTGTGTGTGGTTGGCGATGAAAGACATGTTGTGGACTCACGTTGTTACTGACGACGATCAGTCACCTTACTGCTATCTGGCTGCGGTGACTCGCGCCGCCCAGCTATCCTGGTGGATGGTGACTGGCGGTGGTGGTGTACAGGCTGGTGGTGTACAGGTTGGTGGTGTACCAGTGGCTTGTATTCAACTGGACGACGCCATGGATGACCGGGTCACATCGCTGGCCTGGCATCGTTCAGGTGAGGTCATTGACCCGGCCAATGACCTGGCCCAACAGAACATTGACCTCATATTTCAAATAAGCATTTTGTATAAGAAAGTTGGTGATTTATTTTTATTTAAATCATATTGCCTATTGTTTTATTTTTGGTATTTATTATTGTCCATATTTCATTTGGTATTTTATTTGTATTTTTCATGTTTAATTATATCATTATTCTATATTTATTAAATTAAATTGCTAGGCAAATTTTTTAAAAAGTGGAAATTTCATATTTCAACTCTTAATCAGTTCTGTTTTCAATAGTGAAAAATCAATTCTAATTCAAAAATTTAATCTAGAGGTAATTTAATAGAATTAACTGACTTTATAATCCGTGGTATCAATATCTGTGCGTAATTATGCATGATAATATGTATAACGTATTATTGTGTATTTATGTGTGTGTGTGTGTGTGTCCGTGTGTCTTTGTATTCACGCGCATGTGTGTTTGATCCCGTCTCCCAAATAGAGAATACACACACACGGACACACACACACAAGCAGACGTACATTCAAACATTTGCAACTTGTAGCCAAACCCAATCAAACTCGTGTTGACGCAATAATTTACTTTCAGTTGCATGCACGCATGCTGACAACACATACACACACACACACACACACACATACACGTACACATACACACATACACACATGTATATATACACACACCGATCATCGTCATGTTTGTGATTGACATACAGCCAATTTTCTGTCGTGTGTGTGTGTGTGTTTGTGTGTTTGCATGCTTGTTTGTTTGTGTGTGGGCGAGCGATTGAAATATAGTTGCCACTAATGTAGTGTGTTTAACACACTGCCCCCCCCCCCCCCCCCCCCCCCTCCTTCATCCGGGGGATGTATATTAATCAGTCAGAAATGTCACAAATGCTCCAAGTTTGTTTGGATTTGCACAAGAAAGAGGGATGGAGGAGGGAGAGAGAGAGGAAGAGAGTGTTGGATTAATTTTGCTCCAGTAATTGATAGCTGACTATTTCCTCATTTTCGCTATTCTCGTGGGATTTGTACCTGATCTGTATGTGTGTGTGTGTACATGTGCACTTGCTTGTGTGTGTGTGTGCACTTGTGTGTGTTTGTGGGTGTATGTGTGTGTGTGTGTGTGTGCACTTGTGTGTGTTTGTGGGTGTATGTGTACATGTGCACGTGCTTGTGTGTGTTTGTATGTGTGTGTGTACGTGTGTGTGTGTGTGTATATGTTTGTATGTGTGTATGTATGTTTGAAGGGTTTCGCTAGACTGCTTACCATGTGTATTTGCTTACCAAGTTATAAGCAAACGAACGGGTGCGTTAGTGTATGTGTGTGTGTGTGTGTGTGTGTTAGTCAATATTGCAATGTTTGCGCCTGAGGCTATTTGCAATGATGTTTGTCTGGTTTGAAAGATTTTTTGGCATCGGCCAATAGATGTGTAGTATTGGAACTCTTTTCCAATTGGATATTGTATATGAGAAAGTTATCTTCCTTAAATCTAGTCTAATATTCATTTATTCTTATTTACTATCAAGTAACGTATGCAGTTTTATTTTCTATTTAAGTTCAATTATATGGATTGTGTATATCCAATGTTTATTTGCGTTCTTTTTCGTGGTATGCTTGAAAGTTAGCAAATACACTAATTGGGCTCAATAGGAAATACGAAATAACCTAATTATGAGGAATTATTTGCTAATATTCCTGACGGTCGTATTATTGCTAGAGAACTCACGTGCAAACGAGTTTATCGCATATATTCCAGTGTTGGCACCGCTTGCAAATATGCAGTGAATTCTCGCACCCACTGAATTATTGATAGCTATATGACAATGGGAAAAATATAAACG
This sequence comes from Sacculina carcini, assembly GCA_916048095.2. NCBI lineage: Eukaryota > Metazoa > Arthropoda > Thecostraca > Sacculinidae > Sacculina > Sacculina carcini. The sequence goes on along the minus strand of OU696591.1, from coordinate 4,856,979 downwards.
ACGTAATATAAAAATATTCAATATTCATTCATACAGCTTAAAGTTCCTTCAATAAAATAATTTGTGTTTATATACAAAAAATTGTGTTTGGTTCAAAATTATATTTTGTATCTGCACAACACAGGAATCCTTGCTCACTTTAGGAGTTATATTTTGTATCTGCACAGTAGAGGAATCCTTGCACCCTTTAGGAACCTCTGTCCAAGTTCAATTGGAGGGTTAACCGTCCAGAACCCACAGCGTAACCCAGGCAGTGTGTACACGCTGTTACTGATTGGCTTGGCTTGGCTTGTTAGGCTGGCTGCTGATTGGTCGATTTTCCGGTCGTCTCCATGGTTACCGTGTTCGTTTGCAGCGTGACAGTGTGGTGATGTCCAGTTCATATACACTCTGGCCTCACAGCGACCGCCTAGCGGTAAGTGGACGTCATTGAGGAAAATTATGCCTTTTGTCGGGAATCGAACCAGGGCTCTTGACATTCAAGTGACCGTCTTACATCACTGGGCCATTATACCCAATATATATTATAAATATAGATAGAATATATAGATATATATATATATATATATATATATATATATATATAGATAGAATATATATAGAATATATATAGAATATATAGATATTCCTAACAATCTCTATAGTCGTGGAGTTCCAATAACTAATACAGTCAAATCTCGCTACTATGGCACTCCGCGATTATGAAATTTTCGCTCGTCCCAACTAATTCCTACATAAAATCAATTTTACTATTCCACCCCTAATCTTGCTGCTATGCCACTTTTGTCGACGATAAGGAACTGTTTTAAGATGGTCAAGTTTGTCGAAGAAGAGATCTATCTTGAACCGCTTGACTTCTGGGAAGCTCTGCCTTGTGAAGAAAAGATTCACGGCAACGAGAAAATCAAGCTTTCTGACTTTCTTGAAACGGACAATCACCTTGCGACTGGCGGGTCTTTTAGACCAGTGGTTCTTAACCTGTGGGTAATTCCCCATTGGTGGGGAATGAAAGAGTTGCCATGTGGGAAGCTAAAGGTCGGACAGAACAGGACAACTATGTGTGTGTTTTTATCAATTCAAATTCGTTTATTCTTTGTTTCTAATCGCCTTTTGACATTTACTTTGATGTAACAACTGAATTTATTGAATTTATCAGCGCTGTTGTGGAAAATGAAGATGATATGGCTCAATAAGAAGTGGGGAATCAGTGAGAAAATAGGTTAAGAAGCACTGGTTTACACAACGAGATGCTGGAAATTCGTTGAAAAAAGATGCGCCAGCCGAAGATTTTTGAGAGTTTCAAACTGAAAATGATGGATAAATTCAGAAAATATAGTTGTTTTATAATAATGGCATTATTTCATTGAGAAATTTCGGTAGTTTTTACAAACGCACGCTACTGTGCCACTTTGACTCGGTGCCGACGGGTGGTGAGATTTGACTGTAATAACTTATATTCAAATTAAAATAATAATGAACTGCATTATAATAATTGGAGTTTAGTGCGGTTTTTAATTCTTCAATTTCGTCACTTAAAATTTCAAGTTCATTTTATTAATGATTTTTAATAAATGATAAACTAGAAGTAAAATTAATTCTCTTTCTATTCTACAATATTTCAACACAATAATTAGCCGAATAACACAGCGCACACACATGCGCGTGTGTGTTTTCACCACAGATCAGTCGAATATTATTCACCTCTCCGCCGCCAGCGACATCTGTAGTGAATAACGGCAAACACAGCAACTACAACAACACAACAATGCACGATTCATCTGGCGTATTGACAGTGGCTGTGTCCAAGGGTTTTGTTGTGTTGGCGATGCGTGTTAGCTGTGTGGATAGTGAGGCTTGTTCTCTGCTCGATCATGCGTTTGTTCGACTGCCCGGCGCTGAAATAACAGGTGCTTTCGTATTGAAACACACACACACACACACACATACACACACACACACATGTATGTGTATATAAGGAGATATAGGCACACACACATACACACACACAGGTATATATGTATATAAGGAGATATAGGCGCGCGCACACACACACACACACACACATGCACATACATACGCACACATGTATGTGTATATAAGGAGATATAGGCACCCACACATACACACATACACACACATGTATGTGTATATATGGAGATATAGGCGCGCACACACACACACATGCACATACATACGCACACATGTATGTGTATATAAGGAGATATATACACACACACACACACACACACACACACACACACACACATACATACACACATAAATACATACACATGTATGTTTATAAAGAGAAACAGACACACACATACAATCACACATGTGTTTATAAGGACACACGTGAACGCACACTCGCGTGCACACACACGCACACACACAAACACACATGCACTCATATACATTTTATATGGAGATACATGTACATGCGCACATACACACACATGTTTATAAGGACATACATGCACATACATGCACACGCATACACACACGTAAACACACACACACACACACATACACACATACATACTCACACACACACACAGACACACATGATTATAGGGACATACATGTACACATACACACACGTAAACACACACACACACACACACACACATACACACACATGTTTATAAGGACATACATGCACACACATACACACACGTAAACACACACACATACACACACATGTTTATAAGGACATACATGCACACACATACACACACGTAAACACACATACATACACACACACACACACACATGCACTAGCGAAACTATTTTGCCGATGTACACATGCATTTGTTGTTACGCCTGTGTGTTTGTATATATGCACAGTGTGTATCGGTGTGTGTTTTGTACGTGTGTGTGTGTGTGTATGGGTGTGTTTATGTATGTGTGTGTATTGGTGTGTTCTGTACATGTGTGTGTGTATCGGTGTGTGTTATGTACATGTGTGTGTGTGTGTGTGTATGTATGGGTGTGTTTATGTATGTGTGTGTATCGGTGTGTGTTCTGTACATGTGTGTGTGTGTGTGTGTATCGGTGTGTGTTCTGTACATGTGTGTGTGTGTGTGTGTGTGTATGTATGGGTGTGTTTATGTATGTGTGTGTATCGGTGTGTGTTCTGTACATGTGTGCGTGTACATATCTATTTGTGTGTGTATCAGTGTATGTGAGTGTGTGTGTCGGTGTGTGTGTCTTGTACATTTGTGTTTGTGTATATATGTGTGTATATATGGGTGTGTGCGTGTATGTGTGTGTGTGTGTGTGTGTGTGTGTGTATAGGCTTGTGTTTGTGGCGTGAAAACGACGTTGTCGCCTCCACACTATACAATCAGTTTTTCATCGTCACAATCACCTCCCTCACATCCACCTCCAATGGTGCCGACTCATCAGCTGTTAAGCAGCGGCTTGAGCTGAGCAGCCGGCAGCTGCAGCTGGTGGCCGAGCCTCGTCATTACAGCTGCTACGGTGTGGCCGTGTCTTGCGGCGGTGCCATTGTGTGTACGGCTGAACGGTAGGCGTGACAGACATCCTGGCAGAACGCCCGGGGGCACAAGATCAGGGGCGCTTAGAGAATCTGAAGCCTCTCCGTGAAAAAATAAGTCGCCCAAATCCCCTGAGGTCCCTCCCAAAATAATCTGACATAAAATCTATAGTTACACACTGAATCTATAAATACACACTGTACAATGTACAGTCTTTCATGTTTCGCCAAGCCCCCTACTGGAAAAATACTTGCGCCGCCATTGGGAAAGATGCGTATCTGTTGTAATGTATTGGGACCTACTGAGATATATTGGGACCTACTGAGATATATTGGGACCTTCTGTGATATATTGGGACCTACTGTGATGTATCGGGACATTCTGTGATGTATTGGGACATTCTGTGATGTATTGGGACCTACTGTGATGTATTGGGACCTACTGTGATGTATCGGGACCTTCTGTGATGTATTGGGACCTACTGAGATGTATTGGGACCTACTGAGATATATTGGGACCTATTGTGATATATTGGGACCTACTGTGATATATCGGGACCTACTGTGATATATTGGGACTTTCTGTGGCATATTGGGACCTACTGTGATATATTGGGACCTACTGAGATGTATTGGGACCTACTGAGATATATTGGGACATGGTGTAATATATTGGGGCCTTTTGACTGTTTTGGCCGTTTTTTGGCATTGTAACAAAGTATGATATAATATTGAGACATTCTGTGACGTGTTAGGATATATTATTGTTACTTTTTACGCTTCTATATGCTCTCTATAATATTTTCTGTATTTTCGTTATTGCAACCTTAAAAACCAGCGTTAATGTCAAATTCAACCAGTTTTCTGTGTCTGTTCACATGTGTGTATTTGTGTGTGTGTGTGTGTGTGTGTGTGTGTGTGTGTGTGTATTTGTGTGTGTGTGTGTGTGTGTGTGTGTGTGTGTGTGTGTGTGTGTATTAGTGTGTCTTCATACTATGATCACTTGAGTGTTCGAGAGCCAGTGCGTGTGAGCTGCGCCCTGCTCGAACATAATGTTCCCGCGCTCTTCTCCTCCGCTCTCTCCAGCTCCCGACCTCTGCATCAGCTCGCCGACGTGCTCGAGGCGTTGCGGTCAGTGACCCCAACTGATTCATCACGTTCCCTGCTCTACCTTCATAACACACACACACACACATACAATTAACAATTAATATACAAATATACGACAGTTCATATAATCCCAACGAGTGCAGTGTGTATGTGTGTGTGTGCGAGCGTCTTCGTTTGACCCCTCGTGTCCCTGCTTAATCTTGGCGAGAACTCGAGTTATATACCGCACCAAGACCAGCGATGACTGCCGTCCGGGAAACTAGACGTGAATTTTGACCAGCCAGATCTTCCAGCCTCGTCCACCTCCAGCGTCAAAGAGTCTACTTCTCATCCTCAAACTCGTCGTACCGCTAAGTGTTCTTCACCTAATTCTAATCTCAATAATTTATCACTCTCTGTTCCTGCTGGTTGTAAATATGTACGTTGTGCTCTTTGGAACTTACGTTCTATTAGATCTAAAATTTCTCTCTTTGTCTCTGTCGTAGTTAATTATGACATTTTCTTTGTGAATGAATCTTGGCTTTCTCCCTCTGAAATTTATACTTTTAATAGCTGTCTTCCTTCTAACTACTCCGCTTATCACCAGTCTCGCTCCATCAATAGTTATAATTCCTCTAAGTCTGTTGGTGGTGGTGTTGCTATTATATTTAATTCTGATTGTATCCGTCTTATTCAATGTAAGTTAGGTCTGTGTATCAATTCCTTCGAATATGTTTGCTGTAAGATCACTAGCCGTTACTCTCTCCCCGTCTGTATTCTCTCAATCTATCGTGGTAACTATGTATCTAGTTCTGTTTTCTTAGATGAGTTTAGTACTCTACTTGACACGCTTGTATCTATGTTTTCTTCTAGGATTGTTTTATGTGGTGATTTTAATCTTTGGCTAGATGCTCCTCATCTCAAGTCGTGCACATCTTCGTTTCTAGAATTAATTTCTTCGTATGGCTTGTCAAATCATGTGTGCGGCTCTACTCATGAACGTGGCCACACCCTTGATTTAGTGCTTTCGTTTATTGACTCTCCTATTTTTATTAAGGATTTGACCATTCTCCCTATTGATTCTTCTGTTTCTGATCACTCATTAGTTGAATTTTCCGCATTTATTCCTATCATCATAAGATCTAAAAAAACTGTCTCATTTTTAGATTATAAAAATGCTGATTATTACTCACTATGCAATAATATATTTTCTTCTTTCAATTCTGATTCATATATTTGTTTACCCCCTTCTGATCTTTGTAACTATTTCAACTCCTGTCTTGAACTTCTTAGAGATCAGTTTGTTCCTGTTAAGAAGTTTCGTTCCTCTCTCTCTCTTCATAGCCCCTGGTTCAATAGTGAAATTCGTAATTCCAAGCTTTCTCTTAGACGACTTGAGCGCCATTGGTTGCGTCTGAAAAATGACGCATCATGGAATTCTTATTGTGTTGCACGGCGTCACCATCATCTCTTGTGTGAGAACGCCAAAAAATCCTATTATAATTTTAAGATTTCCTCCTGTCTTGATAGTAAATCTCTTTGGAATATTTTCAATAGACTCCTAGGCAATTCCAATACCCTTGTGTTTCCTGATAGTGATTCCTCTCGCTTACCTTCCCTATTTTCTAATTTCTTTGAGACAAAAATCTCTAATATCTGCTGTCGTTTCCCTCCTGCTATATTGTCTTATTCTCCCGCTACCTCCTCCATTTTTCACTCTTTCCACCCAATTTCCATTTCTGACTGCAGATTACTATTGAGACGTGTTCACACTCGTTCTTCCTCCCTGGATCCTATTGACCTTGCTCGAATTCCCCACTGTACTGAGTTACTTCTTCCCTTCATCACTTATTTTATCAATACGGCTTTCTCTCTTGGCGAATTTCTTGCGTCAAAGAGTGCCAGTATTCTCCCTATTCTGAAAAAACCTAACCTTGATCCCAATTGTTTGTCTAACTACCGTCCCATCTCTAGAATTCCTTGGCTATCCAAATCTCTTGAAATGGCTGCTTATGTCCAGATCTCGGACTACCTTGAGCGCCATGATCTATTTCTCCCTGAACAATCTGGCTTCCGTAGCTTTCACTCAACAGAAACCTCGCTTCTCTTCCTCTATGACTCTATTCTTAAGTCTACTCTTGCTTGTAAGGATGTTCTTCTCATTCAACTGGACTTCTCTGCAGCTTTTGACACTGTTGATCATCTAATTCTACTCAATACTCTGTCTAACCTAGGTATTAGTGGTACTGCACTATCATTCTTCCGCTCTTATCTCTCTACTCGGTCTCAGTTTGTTTGTACTAGTGATTCTCGTAGTGAGTCTTTCCCACTCTCATACGGTGTCCCACAGGGGTCCGTCCTAGGTCCTCTCCTCTTCAATATTTACTTAACTTCCATAGGTGAAATCCTTCATCGCCATGATGTCACTTTCCAAATCTTTGCGGACGATATCCAAATTCTTTTCTCGTCTAATACTATTTCCCAATCTTCTGTTTCTTCTCTCTTGGATGATATTGAAACTTGGTCTTTTTCCCACCATCTTAAGCTCAATCCCGATAAAACTAAATATATCATTTTTCAATCCTCTAGAAGTTTAACTTCTCTGTCTGTTCCTCTCTCTAACTCTGTTCGTAGCTTAGGTGTTTTACTTGATGATTCTCTTTCTTTTGATCTATACATCTCTGATATCATTAGGGTATGTAACTTTCACATTAGGCGAATCTATTCTATCCGTAGATATTTAACTGTCTCTGCTGCTTTCAAACTAGCTAATTCTTTCATTCTCAGTAGGGTACAATACTGTTGTTCGCTCTTTCTTTCTCTGAACCACCGCCAGCTTCGCAAACTTCAATCTGTTATTAGTAAAGCTTGTCGTCTAATCTACAATCTCCCTGCTGGCTCTCATGTATCTCTCTTTCTACAAAAATTGGGACTTCTCCCTATTAAGGCACTTATTGACTATCGCGTCTGCTTAATTATTCATTCTACCCTTATTCTTCGTAAGCCCTCGTATTTATTCGATCTTCTGTCTTTTAAAAAATCTACTCGTACACTTAGGTCATCTGATGATTCTCGTCTCTTACTGGAACCTGCTTTTCCCTCTAGACATTCTCACTATAATCGCTGTCTATCTATCTTAGGACCCCGTCTTTACAATAAGCTCTCCCCAACACTGCGTTCTATCACTTCTATTCCTCTTTTCAAAAAACACTCTAAGAAATTTTTTCTGTTGAAGTCCTATTATATCTTAGATAACATTGTGTACACTAGCGATGAATATAAGGTGTGATTTTCTCTCTGCTCTCTCCCTCTCCATCTTTTAACTTGTGAATGTATGCATTTGTGTTAGTGTGTGTGTGTGTGTGTACGTGTGTGTGTGTGTGTGTGTGTGTGTGTGTGTGTGTGTGTGTGTGTGTGTGTGTGTGTGTGTGTGTGTGTGTATGTGTGTGTGTGTGCAGCGCCTAAGAGACCCTCTAGGTGTAGGGCGCTATATAAATTTTTCCATAATGTAATGTAATGTGTGTTTCTTTCTATGACATAGCTTTTTATGTAGCATCTATGTGTGCGTGTGTGTGTTTGTGTCATTGAAATTAAATGACTTAATAAGTGACTTCATAAATGAAGTTGTATGTCTGTGTGTGTGTGTTTGTATATGTGCATGTCTCTTTTCATGGTATGTCTGTGTGTGTGTGTGTGTGTGTGTTTGTGTTAGCTGTGTATGTATATGCTTAATTTTATAGCATACATATGTTTATGTAGCATCTATGTATTTGTCTGTGTGTGTGTATATCATTATGTGTATGTATATGTATGTTTCTTTGTATGTTACTCATCTGTGTATATGTGTATGTATGCATGTGCGTGTGTGTGTGTGTGTGTGTGTGTTTATGTGTCAATGTGTGTGTATTTGTGTGTGTGTGAGAGAGAGTGCGTGTTTGTGTGTGTTTATTTCTTCATATGACATGTTTGTGTGTGTGTGTGTGTGGGTGTGTTTATGTGTGTGTGTGTGTATGTGTGTGAGAGAGAGAGTGAGTGCGTGTGTGTGTGTGTTTATGTGTGTGTCAATGTGTGTTTGTGTGTGTGTAATTTGTAATTTTCAATTTTGTGTGTGTGTCTCCGTGTGTGTGTGTGTGTGTGTGTGTTTATGTGTGTTTATTTCTTCCTATGGCATGTGTGTGTGTGTTTATGTGTGTGTGTGTGTGTGTGTGGGTGTGTTTATGTGTGTGTCAATGTGTGTTTGTGTGTGTGTCTCCGTGTGTGTGTGTGTGTTTATGTGTGTTTATTTCTTCCTATGGCATGTTTGTGTGTATGTATCCGTGTGTGTGTGTGTGTGTGTTTGTTTATATGTGTTTATGTTTATGTGTGTATGTGTGTCAGTGTGTGTATTCTGAGCGGACCGGTGGATGTTCTCTCACCGGCTCTACAGCAACAACACACCACTCTTGCGTCATGGACCACAAGACGTCTTCAACTACTGCTACTCGTTGCCGCCGTATCTCGACACGCAGGCAAACCTTCGCTGACACAACCAGTAGTTACTGCGGTCGCCGCTGCAGAGGGCGCCACCGTCGCACAATCGTCGTCAGTCTTGTGCGGAACGTCGAGCGAGCAACATCTCTCGCAGCTAGTGAGTCGTATACGGACATGTGTTAAGCCGTCATATACACTATCATATACGTCATTAACATAAACATAAACGTTCATAAACACTTATGAACCAACACTGAAACTCAAGTGCATCTTTGTATGTATGCGTGTGTACAATATATGTGTTAAAACCGAAATTCGATGGCATGTGTGTGTGTGTGTGTGTGTGTGTGTTTGTGTGTATGTGTGAAATGAACATTAAGATGAGTGTTATGTGTCTGTATGTGTGTGTGTGTGTGTCTGTATGTGTGTGTTTGTGTGTGTGTTTATGTGTGTGTGTGTGTATCTGTATGTGTGTGTTTGTGTGTGTGTGTGTCTGTATGTGTGTGTATCTGTATGTGTGTTTGTGTGTGTGTGTGCGTAATGTGTATGTATTTGTGTGTGTGTGTGTGCTTATGTGTGCGGTGTGTAAGCTTACATGCATGTGTATTTGGGTATCTGTGCTTGTGTGTGTGTGTGTGTGTGTGTGTGTGTGTGTGTGTGTGTGTGTGTGTGTGTAATGTGTATATGTATGTCTGTGTGTTTGTGTGGCTGTGTTATCTTACAGGACGATTTTATCGAGCGTGTTCGGCTGCTGGTTTTGCAGCGCAGTTTGCGTTCACTCATGACGCAGGTGACACTCAATGGTGGCGCAGTTGTCGCGTCGGCTGCCAGATGGCATCGTCTGGCAACCGCCATCACTTGTCTAGAGTTGCCAGATTTCACTGGTGTTGTCAGTTTGCTGCCATCGTGTGCTGTCTGCTCGGAAAATATCCTTTTTGCTATCGTGCGATATGACTGGACCATTGGCTCCCAACCAGAAGATTATGACAAGAATTTTTTGGAGCCCTTGATGGGGTTTGAAGCTAAATGTGTAAGGATTCAAGAACATTAGATTGATAATATTTGGTTCAACGAATTTCTTCCAGTGCCTCGCCTCCTGCAAAGGCAGCACATTACATTAGAACGCTTAACCTAACCTAACCTGAATTTGCGTTTTTAATGTTCTTGAATTCTTACACATTTAGCCTAGACCCTTGATGGGCTGTTACGAATTATATACAAATTTTTAACTTATGCTAGACATATTTAATAAATTATCACTTGTCAAATGAATGTAAGCTTTGCAATAAAGGATAATTACTTTATCAACATTTACTTGCCTGTTTTGACAACTTATTAAGTGGGAATGCAATGGGAATGTTTGAAAACCACTGGTCTATATTATGCCCTGCAGGCATAGTTTTTTTTATTGTCGGTCAAAATTTTACCACACATTCAAATGTATCGCCATCTTCATAAACGTATGATATCGTGGGGCGTGGTCTATTTATTATGTGTGTCGTTGAATGCATGTGTTTGTTTATACCAACGCATTTTCCTTAACTTCATCTCTACTGCATTTTGTCTTGTCCTCTGCCTCATCTCTCTCTCTCTCTCTCTCTCTCTGTGTGTGTGTGTGTGTGTGTGTGTGTGTCTGTCTGTGTTTATGTGTGTCTGTGTGTATGTTTATGTGTGTGTGTGTGTGTGTTTGCGTGTGTCTGTATGCGCGTGTGTGTATCTGTATGTGTATGTGTTTGTGTGTATCTGTATGTATGTGTGTGTGTTTGTGTGATCTCTATGTGTGTCTGTTCTCGTGTTTGATCTCTTCTACGCTGTAACTATTCTTATGTATTTCTCTTTTTTGTATCCGTTCTTTTTCCTCTTCTCTCTCTCTCTCTCTCTGTCTGTCACTCTCTATCTCTTTCTGTCGTACTGTGTGTGTGTGTGTGTGACGTCATCACGTTTGTCGTCAATGACGACAGTAGTGACGTCATGTGGGCGTGGTCATCGTTCGCCGTTGTGTTGTCAGTCTGTGTTGCCCTGTAATCAGCCGGTGTCGCGACGGTGCCAGCAATGCGGCTCCTTCGCTCTCTCCATCTCTGCCGGCCGCTCCCATGCTCTGCTTCCGCCAGGTGATCTGGGCCGTTTGTGTGTGTTTCTTACTCTGTGCGCGCGTGTGTGTGTGTGTTTGTGTTAGTGTGTACGTATGTGTTTGTGTGTATGTGTGTGTGGTTGTGTGTTAGAGTTTTTTTGTTTTTTTGTTTTTTTTGTTTTTTTCACAAAGCAAGCACTTATATACACATTTACAGAGAATGGTTAAACAAATACAAAAACACACAAGTGTGTGTTAGAGTGTGTGCGCGTTTGTGTGTGTTTGTGTTAGTGTGTACGTATGTGTTTGTGTGTGTGGTTGTGTGTTAGAGTGTGTGCGCGTTTGTGTGTGTTTGTGTTAGAGTATGTTCGTGTGTGTGTGTTTGTGTTTGTGTGTGTGTGTGTGTGTGTTTGTTTGTGTGCGCGTTTGTGTTTGTGTGTGTGTGTGTGTCTGTGCGTGTGTGTTTGTGTGTGTATTAGTGTGTGTGTCTGTGTGTGTGTGCTACCCAATTGTACTAGTGTTCACTTGATATTTCAGTGTCTGTAAGGATTGACCTGCGCTGCGTTCGTAAATTGAACACAATTCACACCGAATACACCGATCTCTACACACACACACACACACACACACACACATATTTTTTACATTACATTAAGATATTTATATAGCGCTCTACACCTAGAGGGTCTCTAGGGCGCTGCACACGCGCACACACACACACACACACACACAAACGCACACACATAGCTACACACATAGCTACACTCACATAGAAAGTGAAAGGTAAAGAAAGAAGAGATAATTTACACCTTATAATCATCACTAATATAGACAATTTTCTCTAGAGTATAATACGATTTCACCATGAAAAATTTCTTAGTGTTTTTTGAAAACAGGTATAGAAGTGATAGAACGTAGTGTTGGGGAGAGCTTATTGTAAAGACGGGGTCCTAAGATAGAGAGACAACGATTATAGTGAGTATGTCTAGAAGGAAAAGCAGGTTCCAGTAAGAGACGAACACACACACACACGCATGCACATACACACATACAAACACGATAAGCACACGGGTTGTATGGCATATTTATAGCTGGCAGGTGTATGTACGCGGGCGTGTTTACATTTGGGTCCAATTCAGTGTTCATTAGTTATATGTTTGTACAACTGGTATTATCTAGATATAAGTAGAACGTTGTGTGTGTGTGTGTAGGGTATTTTTGTGAATATAAGACGCTCATAAACTCTGTATATTTACTCGAATATTTTCTATCTATTTTCGTTTAGGTGCATATGCTCTTCAGTGCATTTTATATATGGAAATATATTTTTACTAATGCGTGTGTGTGTGTTTGTGGTTTTGTGTGTGTATGTGTGTGCGTGTGTTTGACTGTGTGTTTATGTGTATGTGTGTGTGTGTTTGACTGTGCATATGTGTGTGTGTGTGTGTTTTTTACTTGTTCAGACTTGAAGCTGGGTGATTGGTGTACGTATTGTGATGGGCGTCTCAGATGACACCGCAAGTTCAAATCTCAACATATGCCATCAAATCGGCGGTGCTCGAGAAATACACACGCATGCACGAACGCCGACCGAATATTGTATTAATTTCTTATGGACAATTTCAGTTAGCGGTATTCGTTAGAAAAAATTATGTATTCGTTAGAAAAAAACAGCATAATGTCCATCAGTCCAAAAATAAGTTGCCAGGAAGACTAGAACAAAAGCTCGCTCATGATAAAAATGACTGCGACGTAATAAACGCTTGAGCAGAAAGTTGCGCGAATATAGAAACTTCCTGAGGTCCACTAGAAAAGCTCACGTATATGGCAATGATAAGTAGCTAGCTTGATGTAAAACACAAATAAAGCGAATAACACGCACTTGAGTAATAAAATAAAATTGCAATTTAACATTACTAACATAGGTACATGATTACTCAGTATTTTTCCTAGATTAGTATAGTCTCATACAAAAGTTGTACATGCAAGTAACAATTTCAATACGTCTGAATCTAAAAATCTCAACACAGTTTTCGATAACCAGATGATTGGCTGAATTAATCTCATCATCTCGGCCATAATTCGTGGATACAAAACTCATGACTGGCAAATATTGGCGCGCTGCCAAGTTGAACTTAAACAAATCCCAGCAGAGAACAGAACGAGAAAACAACGACCAAACAAACACGCTATACGTACCAGTTACATTCGACTCAGCGCACCTTGAGCGCTTGGACGCGCGGCGGGGCAGTGACGACTACAACTGCTTGGTGCACACGTCATTGGCAGTAAGGGCGGCGGCCACACACGCCACGCCGGAGTCTTCCGTGTCGCTGACGTAGCCCGGTTCTGACGTGTAGTGCAGCGGCTCAAGAAGCAGCGGTACGGCCGAAAAGGCGCGCAGTCGTCGCTCGGGAAAGTGCGCCTTCCACGTGTCGTTGGCGTGTCGGTCGAACATGAGCGGGATGTACTCGTCGACGGGCAGCAGACGCGACAAGGGACGCGGCTCGAGCAGGGCCCGCGCCCCGCTCGTTGACAACACGTAGCCTATGGTCCAGTAGGAGTAGTGAGGATGTGCCAGCAGAGTGGATCCGTTTACTAGGGATTCGTCGCGCTCGAGGATCTTGCGACCCAGGTAGATCAGGTCCCAGTCTAGCTGCAGTCGCTGCAGCTCGGCCATCAGTGCTGTTACGCGCTGATTGAAACGCGGTCCGAATCTGACGTCGTCCTCCAGCACCATCACCTGTCTATAGCCTTGCTCCAGCACTTGCTTCCACAACGAGTAGTGGCTGAGGAAGCAGGCGATCTCGCCCATCTTGATTGGACGACGCCAGTAGGGATCCTCGTAGTCCGACATCAGCTGGATGTTGTTGTCGATCAGGAAGCGTTCGTCAATGTTGTGTCCGTCCACCGCTTCCACCACTTCGGCCTGTAGTTGCAGAACGTTCAGAGATCGCATCATCCTCATTTTGCGGTCAGGCCGTCGTGCCAAGTTGATCACGTAGATCTTGTCGAATCCCAGTCGCGATCTTGCATCATCACCACCATCCTTGTCTGTCTCCTCCAGCAACTCCAGACCAGCATCCACCGGAGGCGAATCGTCCTCCGTCAGAGCGGCGAGCAGAATGTCTCGCACGTTCAGTCGATCCACTGAAAGATCTTCCTCGGCATCCAGCGGAACCGGTACATCACCGTCGCGACGTTCGTTGCAGACAAACGTCTCCAAGCCGGCCTGTTTGGCCGACAGCGAGAACGAGATCAGATCATCGACCGGTCCCTGTGGATGCTGCATGAGCGATCGGTTGAATGTGAGTCGCAGCGACGCTTCTAGACGCATATCGATCAGAACACACGAATGAACGAGCGGCACGGCAAAACACCCGATCTGATCTCGCCGGTAGATGCTGAGATAATCGTCCGAGCGGCGGTAGTAGAAGTTCTCGTCCATTGCGCCCCAAAAGTTCGAGTACAAACTGCCGCCAACACCAATCGATGTCAACATAGGAGCTACAATTGGCTTCTGCAGCGACACCAAGTAGCTGAGCACGCTGGGAAGCCGGAGAATGACGTCGGCGTCGAGGAACCACACGTAGTCAGCCCACATGCGCCGCGCCGCCTGCAGAGCCTCCTGTTTGAGTGCAATTACATGACGGTAGCGTGTCGGCGACAGATCTGTGGCGCTGCGCTCGTCTGACCAACGAGGCGCTGATGAATTGAGCAGCACGTCGGTGCTGTGGAAGTGGTGCGAGTGAAGATCAAGCCAGCGGCGTAAAATCGCCGCCGATTGGTCTTCGTTGTGGTCGCTGCGAATCCACAGCGCCACACGTCGGCGTGGATAGGTGAGCATTGTCAGTCGGGACAAGACGTGCGGCAAAAACGGCTGCTTGTTGCGCACCAGCATTGCAAGCATGACGCTCGGTTGCTGTCTGTCGCCGGCGTCGACGAGACATTGGCCGGTCGATGATAGAAGTAGCAGCAGAAACAATGTTAGTCGCATGTGTTACACTTTCACGTAGACACAGCCGCTTAATACCGTTAACGGGTTATCACTCAATACCAAATCCACAACCAGTTTATCCTACACCTATTGTTACGACATAATCAAAGCCCGATTCACTGTCGCGTTACTAAATATCCCTGCCAAAAGAGCAGACGCGTAAATAACGCAACACACCCCAACGCAAATTGTTATGAGTCTGAAACGAGTGTTCTTTTTTGTATTTGTAGTCCCAAGTGTATTAAAAATGGAATTGTATAGACAGTGAGTGATTTCGATTCCCTTTCCTAGTAATCCCATACAATTTTTTTTCTTTTTTCCTAGACACTATCATATTGATCACAAAATTAAATCTAAGTTGAGTTAAGCCCGACGCAGGGTGCCAAAATTGATGCACTTTGATCCAGCGCGTGTTTGCGACTTTTCTGCTGCTTTTTGCGTTCTTGGTGAGATGTAGTTGATATTTGTTCTGAATTTCGTTAAATTCTTGCAGTTGCATATTTGTTATCGAATTAATTCAATTGGATTCTGGTAAAATTCACATAAGCACAAAATGATGATGTGATGCACTGGTAAATGATGGGAGACAGATGATATGATGATGAAATTGATTTGGAGTATTTGTGGTTGTTCATGTTATCATGTTATCATGTTCTCATTATGTTCGGACAATTCTGTGGACGAACTATGTAGTTTTCGTTCGTCTCCTTGTATTAAACAGTGGTTCTTGAGATGGTCTGTGGACCTAATATACGACTGTGATTGCAGCTTTTAACGTTCTTGCTTACGAATTTATTCATGATTTTCATTTGAAAACGGCCAGTTGAGTTATACTGCAAGGAGTTCACATTTATAACCTGACCGTAATTTTGTCTTGCATTCAATATCTTTTATTCAAATTCGCATTCATTATCTTCTATTTAAGATTCGAATTTGCGTAATGTTATAAGTGTATTCATATTTAGCTTGCATATGATTGAGAGCGTTTCGTTTCAAATAAATTCGTGGCAAATATTTGTCAAGTGGTATTTTGCAATGATATTGTAGGCCGTGAATTACACATTGAATTATGAATTGTTTAGTAATAATACAATTATATTAATGACTATTTAATTGGTTTTAAATATCTGTTTTTATGTTTGACGTTTTGCTCAAAATAGAGCTTTGCTTGATGTGTATTTGAAATAAAAATATATTTCAATTTTATGAAATAGCAATTATATATTTTAGATTTGTCGATTTTAATTTCAGTCGGAAATCTCTGGCTTTTTACAATGTTCTATGAATTGAAATGAATTGTTTTTAATTGAATCAGATTTTAATAATGTCCTATGGTGTCTGTTAGTTTATTATACGTTCTGACTGTCACGCTTCATGTAATGTCTATACACTGCCTTTATACTGTGGCAATCACACACAAAACCTCATTATAAGCAACTTGCAAACTCACATTTACTCGTGTGAGCATTTCGTATGAACAGCTATAATATTGCCATGTTAACTGTTTTTCTGCCATTCTGATATATATATATATATATATATATATATGGTCGTTCAGTTCGTATTCATCTATTTTTACAAACACAATATTAATATCTTGATATTTTCTATATGAACTTTATTTTTGCTCGCTTTATATCTACAATTATATCATATTCATTCGTTTTGCCAGTTCTACTGGTCTTTCGTGTGGACATGTTCGTTGTTTGATTGTCTGTGCTGACATCGGTGTGTGCCTGTTTTGTGAGCCATTCTTAGTTTCAGCTCGACGTTGCGGCTGGTGCGTATAGCGTATACGAGGTGATGCTCTGAAAGTACTCGTCCTGCACTTGTTCAAGTGTTTATCTTTCAAATATCTATGCTTTTACAGGACATGTGTTTCTGTTGAATACCTTCCACGTGTTTTGAGTTTTAGCTGTGCCGTCGGACGAATATATATGATATCGCGTTTATGTTTTGGCTCTGTGTGTGTGTGTGTGTGTGTGTGTGTCTAGTGGTCATGCATGGGAAATGTCCTGTTTTTATGTCTGAATTTGTGTTGTTAATGAGTGTGGTATAGTTTTTTTTGTGGAACATCAATTTTGACGATCCACCAGGCTGACATTTCAAAATGTCTCCCAGTTCAGCTCCCCCAAATACACGCCCCTCTCCATATCGACATATTGATCCCCCAGTATCAGCTGAGACTCAAAAATATGCACCAATTGCGTGCACCGAACAGATGAATGATACGAAAACATGGATTTATAATGTGAGGTTTTCAACGAGTTCTCTATCAATATTGTTCTTGTGGGCACGAGGGATTTCTCGTGTGACGCGAGTTTCGACCGATATTTCGTGCGATCTAACAAGACGTGTTCATTGGTTCAACGTATAATATTGCGGTGTTTTACAGACAAATGTTTCGATCGTGCTAAAACGCGTGTTTTTTTGTCACGTGCATTGTTTCATACGCTACCCGCACTGTATGTGCGTTCGATTCGGAACTGTTATTGCAATATGTCGAGTTGTTTCGGTGATGTCGGCTGGCGTTCACGTGTTATTGGTGTTTCGTGTGTGTTAGCTTCATCGAACCCTTCGTGTTTGAAGTATTATTATTATGAGAAAATTCACAAATCGCGTACGATGAAGACAGTCACACAAGTAGGCTACTACTGAGTGGACCGAGTTGCTTGCAGCACAGATATCAAGACCAAGCGATGTGGCGTGATTAGCTGCAGCCAATGATGACCAAGCAGAGCTTGACGTCACGAATCATACACGAGTGGGTGAACCAAACCGCCGAACCCCTGAGAAACTGACTCACTAAACTCCTGGGGCTTTGATCGAACCCAGGTTGAGAACCACTCGACTAGATATTTGTGGGTGCAGTATATGATCTGGCAGTGCGTACAATTATAATCTTTGTTCGCTTAGATGCGCATTCGGAGTGCATGCTTGTGTGTGTGTGTGTGTGTAATTGCACAATAGCGGCGACATTGGCGTGTTGTAGTAATATTGCTATAGTTGCTGTTTGGCCTCGCCGAGCTCAGGTGAGTATATCTACTTTGGTGCCATTCTTATTGGTTTTTGTCAGAGGAATTCGTAATCGAATTCAATTTACGTTTGTTTGGGTTGGCAATGATCGCCTAGCTGTGTCTTAGTGGAGTGTTGCTAGTCGGCGGGGTGTCCTCCGGACTTGTGGCAAATTAGTATATTATTTAGCCTGTAACCGTCCACTTTTTGAATAATGATTGTGTGTGTCTGTCTGTGTGTGTGTGTTTACTTGCAGACTTGTGCGGGCAAAATGAGACGCTATTTGAACTACAGTGTGTGTGGAGAGAGTATGAGTGTGGGAGCAAGATCGGCTTGCTCCTGTCGCTCTTTCTTTCGCTCTCGCCGGCTCAGCTCCCTAAGAGACACGTCCAACAGACTCCTGCTGATGCCGAAGTCAGCGCCGGTGGGCTTCGTGTGACTGCGTCGGGTTTGTCTTGTTGGCACAGTGGCACCACCTAGGCAGCTATGTCTCACTTGAGTCTGCTTGTATGTGTGTGTGTGTGTGTCTGCGGTGTCATGGAATCATGTCATTAAGTCGCATAAGGTACGTCTCAACACGTGAACATCTTGTGTTTGATACACGCGCGTTTGACACAGGCGCATAAAAAACACATGCATGTATGTTTATAGTAGTGATAGCTGGATGTTTCTATCGGCCGCTGATTGTGTTTGTGTGTGTGTTGCAGTGTTTGTCGTGGGTAGGTGCGTGCGCGTGTTGGTGTTGGTGTTTGTGACACACACGCATAAGCTGTTTGTTTGACTGTTGAGGTGAATAACACAGACATTACTCTATTTCTTATCCTTGTTATTGAAGTGATTGACAACTGGTTTAGTTTAAGAGCTGGAGGCTTGAGATAGGTCATTAGTTCAGCTCTTAGGATCGGTGGCTATGCCAAGAGTGATCTTGTAGGAGGGCTTAATCCGCCTAAAAAATGTATCAACCCCCTCTGAGCCCCCTAGAAAATCCCCCCCCTAGAAAATCCTGATGATGAACATTTTGAGTGTAATTCTTCATGTTTCGCCACGCCTTTACATTACATGCCTTAGCCCCGTCAACCAGCCTTCCGGAACATTCCTCGAGCCGCCTCTGCTTTCTCTGCTACATATATATATATATATGTGTGTGTGTGAGCGGGTGCAGGTGCAGTATGTTGACGGAGGGCACCAAGCGCCCCCTGGCGGCTGCCGGCGACATTAAAAACTTGCGCACTCTCATCGAGTCGACTACCGAGCCTGTTGTTGGTTAGTGCATGCAATTAGGCTGTTTAGCTCACTTAGCTGTGTGTCCAGGCTTTCTTCAACTAATTCACCGTGAATTATCTATTTGAGCGGCATCTAGTTCTATTTTTCCAAAC
The DNA here is from genome assembly GCA_916048095.2 of Sacculina carcini. Classification (NCBI taxonomy): domain Eukaryota; kingdom Metazoa; phylum Arthropoda; class Thecostraca; family Sacculinidae; genus Sacculina; species Sacculina carcini. The sequence continues at coordinate 4,837,462 of OU696591.1, read as the reverse complement.
CTTCCCTTGTAGTGCCGTGTCGTTCAATTTGTAGATAAGAAGGGTAAATTTATGGTGATTTTTTTGGGATAAGAAAATACAGCTGATGTATGCGTATTTATTTAGCAAACCACACAAATACATGGTGATTACTGGTAAGTTATAACAAATTCACTGATAAAAACCAGCTAATTATAACAATTGCCAAAAGAGAAGTGCCGTTCAAATAGAGGATTTTCGGTATATTTTGAACATCTTTTTTATCCGTTATATTCGTAGGCCAAAATTATTATTTCTTCTAGATTTGTAAATTAATTTTCTTGGCTGTGTATGTATGTAGGCGTGTGTCTGTCTGTGTGTGTCTGTATTTCTGTGTGTGTTCATGTGCATTTGTGTGTTTGTGTATGTGTTCATAAAAAAAACAGATACACAACTGCACTCACACACACACATGGAATGTTTGATATATATATATATATATATATATATATATATATATATATATATATATATATGTGTGTGTGTGTGTGTGTGTGTGTGTGTGTGTAGGTTGTAATCAGGTGGTGGAGTATGTGTCCGACACGGCCGGCGTTGATGCGCGCTACAGCTGCACATTGTGTGACATGGTGGCGCCATCTGCCGGCCATATGCTCGCTCATCTCACCAGCAACAAACACCGCAACGCCTACATTGTACGACAACACACACACACACACACACACACGGACATACACACATGCCTACATACACACACGCTTACATACACACATACATACACACACACACACACATTACATTAAGACATTTATATCTCGCTTTTCACCCGAGGGTCTCAAAAGCGCTCACACACACACACACACACACACCTACATACACACACACGAAACAGACAAGTACACATACGCACAAACACAAACATACACTCACGTTTACATACTCAAAAACACAACAAAAACACACACACACACACGCACTTTCGCAAGCACACTCACGCACGTTCATGTTGTGTGTGTATATGTATACATGTGTGTATACATGTATACGTTCATGTGTGTGTGTATATATACACGTGTGTGTGTGTGTGTGTGTGTTTGCGGTGTTGTAGGATCGGTTTGAGGGTCGTGCAGGTGGTGGGGGTAATGGTAGTGGGGGCAGTGGGGGTGCGCCGGTTCGTTCGGCCGAGAGTACACGTCATATTTGCACACTGATTGAGACGCGCATGGGTCGTATGGTGCACGCGATGCGCACTGTCACCGGCTCTGTGGCCTCTTTCGGCACCGATTTTCTGCAGCCACAACAGACGACGGCGGGCAAGCGCGCCAGAACCGACCTAGGTGTGACGTCATCTTACACAGACATACACGCACACCTACACACACACACACACTTACCTACACATACACACCTACCTACACACACACACACACAGACATACATCGGAGTCCTTGTTCCTAATATGAATACGGACGGATACGTTGGCAAAAGGCGTCTGAATTACAAAGTTTCTACATTGTAAATAGTGTTTATTCTGCGTTTGTTTTGTTGTGTGTCTGCATATGTGTGTACTATGATGTGTGCGAGTGTGTATGTAATCGTGTATGTGTGTGTGGTTGTGTATGCGCTCTTTAGTTTACTGACTTTTTATGCACTAAAAGGTGAATGTGCTCTAAAAGGTAGATTATTGAACTACAGGTATTATTGGTAGCCTCGGGGAGAATTCAAGGAAAATATCCAATTATAGAAATTGTAGTGTTTAGATTATATCAGTGTGTGTGTGTTTGTGTGTGTTTGTGTATGCAGATGGCGTGGGGAGGGAGTCCAAAAACGTGAGCAAAATATAAACTAATTGTTTGTGTTGTCTAATTGAATTATAAAACTTTTCTAACAGCTTATATAATTGGTCAACATATACATGATAGGAAATGTTCATATCGCTTATTATTTTAAATCCCATATAGTGTAGTTTCTGTGTTTGTTTGTGTCTTTTTGTCAATTATTTTATTTTTGTTCATCAGGTTTCGTCCACTTCGGGCCAATCGCAAAATTCTTCCGAGTAAGTGAAACTGCCGCTCCCATACTCTGTCTCTTATGTGTCTCTCTCAAACACTTCCTTTCCAACACACACACACACACACACACACACGTATGTCATATATACATACCGTGTAAGTATGCATATATGTGTGTAAATATTTGTCAGTTTGAGTGTGTATATATATATATATATACATATATTGTTTGAAATTGTGCTGAAAAGCCAACTTATTGGAGTACAATAAAGCAATTAACTTATTCTACACACATACATACACACACACACACAATCGTTCATAATCGCCGCTGACACACGTGTGTGGTGTGTTCTGTGTTGCTGGTGTACAGAAGGACTGGCGACACAGGACTTGCCGTATCCGAGGGTCCTCTCGGAGAACTGCTCAAACAACTGGTATGTCTGTCTGTGTGTGTCTGCATACTCACACACACACACACACACTGGACGTATAATACGTATAAGCATACACACTCGTAGTTTTAGCGTTATTGTGATTAAACAATACACATACTAATGGGATAAACACCCAATGTGTATGTGTGTGATGTGTAGTAGTGTGTTACTTATGTGTTGTTGGGTGATGTTTTCTGCTTATGTGTGTGTGTCGTGTTCTGATATATGGTGTGTTTGTGTGTGTGTGTGTGTGTGTGTGTGTGTGTGTGTGTGTGTGTGTGTGTGTGTGTGTGTGTGTATTGTGCACAGTCCAAGTGTGTGGTGAAGAACGAGAGTGACGCCAGTATGGCCCTGTATGTATCTCGTGCACTGCTCGGCTCTCTGCTGGATTACCGCAGCCGTCAACAACCAGAACAATCAGCATTGGTAGTGGCCACACACTCTCTCTCACTCCCTCTCTTTCTCTCTCTCTCTCTCTCTCTACACCTCTTTATTTCTCCTTTCTTTCTCTACTTTTTCTCTCTTATTCTCTCTTGTATATCTCTTTATGCCCCTTTCTTTCTCTGTTTTCTGTTTCTTTCTCACACACGCACACGCCTTTCTTTATTGCTCTCTCGTTTTCTTTCTGTCTCTGTTCTCTGTTCTCACGTAATGTCTGCTTGATTCTGTGTCCAGTTGTTCAGTTGTCTGATTTTCACTGAGATGCCAAATGTCGAGTGTTTTTTGTTGCCGAAACCCATTTCAAAATGTCTCCAAATCGGTTAGCTACGTACTGCTGAGTTTCAGTGGTATGAATTTTGACTTTTGTGTGTGTGTGTGTGTCTGTCTGTGTGCTGTCAGCTGAAAGATATGCTGAGAACTATGGGCGGCATGTTGCGAACCATGACCCAGGCGGTCGACGGCTCTTTGAACAACAACAACAACAATAGTAGCAGCAGCAGCAGCAACAGTAACAGTAGCAAGAGTAACAACGACAACACAGGCGCCAACACATCGTCGGCGTCTCAACAGTCTACCAACACAGCCACCTCCAAGCCTAGCGCAGGCAATGCATCGTCTATCAACAAATCATCAATGATACCACAACAACAGCAACAAGCGTCGATGCCTGTTAACAATATGGCCGGCCAGGTGGCAGCACCTACCTTGATGAATAGCGCGACGTCCACCGCTATGATGATGCCCTGCGGCAATATGGCCAACAACGCTGCCATGCCCGCCCAGCAGTTCATGTACGGTGGCGGTGGCGGGCCCAATATGATGGGACCCGGCGGTGGCGGCGGCATGATGGGACCGCAGGGCCCTTTGATGGCCGGACCGACGATGATGGGTCCCGGTGTCGGGCCGATGATGGGTCCGCAGGGCCCGTCGGGGTCTATGGTGCCGACGGCCGGTCCCAATCAGATGATGACCGGGCCCAACAATATGATGATGGGCCGAGGAGGTCCTCCTGTCGGGCCCTTGATGCCGGGACCTAATCAGATGATGGCCGGGCCCAATAATATGATGATGGGCGGGGGTGGTGGACTCATGATGTGTGGCCCATCGGGCCCTATGATGCCGTCAGGGCCCAACAACATGATGTCTGGCGGTCCCAATATGAACGGGCCCATGATGCCGATGAACAACGGCCTAATGGGACCCGGTCCCGGTCGTAACAACGGTGCGTCCGGGCCGGGCTGCGGCATGCATCGCGGACCGCGTCCCAATGGGCCTCATCGGGGCAGACAGCGCGGTCCCAATGGGGACTATTGTGATTCGTCGAGAGGTGGTATCAACTGGTGATTTGCGTGTGTATTTGTGTTGCGTTTGTGAGCCAGTGTATGTGGACGTATATTGCGGGTGGGTTAGAAGTGGGTGGCTTCTTATGTGCGTTCTTGTTTGTGTGTGTGTGTGTGTGTGTCTCTATTGAGTTTTGATATTTGCACTTGTATCGTTTGTCGCGTCTTGGTCTGTACTGTTTTGTATTTTTAACTGCAATCCATGTGCATTTGATGTGTTTTCTCCGCGCGAAATATTCGCTCATTCAGTGTGAATGCTGTTACAGTGTTGTGTCATACCTTCGTGCGTTTTGTTTGCAAAATAAACATTTTCGTGAGAAAGCGTTTGTCAGTCATTTTGCGTTGTCATTTTTCATATATCGCGTTGTTTCATACGTGAGTGATATGTGGAAGGTGGCACACCCCGCTGTTAGACAAACCATATGGTTAATGTCGGTGGTATTTAGTGACTGCACTAATGAAATAGCCGTATCCCGGATTCGAACCTTGAACATTGAACGAGGTTATGCAACCATTAACACATGGGAAAATACTGAATGTTTTGATTTAGAGTCGCTTTTATTGCCAAATTCGAAGATGATATGTCCTGTGCTTGGTGCATGTATGTTTATGTCTGTATGTGTGTTTGTCCATGAGTATTTGACCATGTGTGTGTGTGTGTGTGTGTCTGCTTGTATGTACGTGTGTCCTGCTTGTCTTTTAAGCACAAATACAGTCGGTTATAAGAATTCACTTTGCTCATACGTTTCGTCCGTTGACTGCCTAACCGCCACAAGATAATTTAGATTTGCGAGGAACAATGCATGAGATATCATCATCATCATCATCATGTATTTGCCAAACCCAAACACAACACAAACAAATTCACACACAAAATACCAGATAATTTGCAATGTTAGGATGGCTGGGCATAATAAGCCTGGAGGCTTGTACTGTCCTTTTCCAACATATAATATACATTAACATATATAATATATACGACTAATAATAAAAATGAAAGCTTTTTCATCATGCCACACTGTTAAGATGTTCCCATACGCATAAGCAACATGTGTATCAATCATAAGTTTGAATATATTGTGTTATTACTATTTTCTTGAAAGCTGATATCAATTGGGACATTTTGATTGGACTTGCTAATTGGTTCCAAAGTCGGATTCCTTGATGAAAAAGTGTCAGGTCTCTTGTTTTGTGCGTGCAAAAAGAACCGCAAATTTGTCCACGTGCCTGGGATTTGCATTGTGCAATGCATTGACATGACTGCATGACATTGCATTGGCATTGCATTGCAATGACAGACTGCCACGTGCCTGGCATTATCAGTTTCTATAATTTCCCAGTTTATCTGCTCCAGCTCCTGCTTGAGTCGTAGTAATCGCTTAGGTGAATATTTCCCTTTCAGCAAGAGATGTTCTTCTCGTGCAGATTGAGTAATATTGAGTCTTGTAAAAATTGGGAAATGGTCGGAGATATCCTCGCATATCACACCACTCGTCAATGTACTGGAAACACAATTGGTAAATATATTATCAATCGAGGTGCTTCAGCGATGAGTTTCTCTGGTCGCTGACGTTATTAAGGGATAAAAGCCATTATTGGTCATGTTCATGAAGAAGTTTTGCGTTGGAGCGTGGCCTTCAGTGTTCAACAAATTTATGTTGAAATCACCCATTAGCAGCCAATAGTTGTTGCTTGAATATTCAGTCAACTTATTTATTTGCTCAGAAAATGTATGCACCATTGTGCCTGGTGGTCGGTAAATACACGACGTTCGTATTTTACGCCGATCAATGGTTATGTCGACTGTAATCATTTCCATGACATCCGTCACATTTACGCTGAGACGAGGCACGCGTTGTGATTGGTGTTTCTTGTTGACAAATATTGCAACACCACCACCTCTCTTATCATGCCTCATTTGATGGAAGGCTTCAAACTCGTCTATTTGGCATACATCAATTGAGCTGTCATTGACCCATGTCTCAGAAACAGCGATGACATCGAAATTCACCTCTAGTTCCCTCATCAACGTTGTCAAGTCATCAATGTGCTTGTTGAGACTGCGTGCATTTATATGTAACATACTGAAACCTTGCGAATTTTTGAATGCTTCATTAAATGTGTCCACCGTGTACACACCAAAGCTGTTATTACTGTTTTCTGTATCATCAATGTCAGCTTTGAATGTTTCCTCGTTAATCATTTTCATACTGGTAATACTGCTGATTGCTAAACAGCGTATAGGAACACCCATTCACAGCGTATAAGAACAACGTATAGCAACAAAATACGACTTGGTAATTTTTATAGCTTTCATACGAAAGAAAAATATCGAGCCACTCAGAGGATAGCGGTTCTGTATGCATGCATGTTGCCCTTAAATTATCACTTGCTTTCATATCAGCGCACTCATTGAATCACACGCACACACACATAAGCAAGTACTCACACACACACACAATACGCACTCCTAAGCAAAATACACACACACACACACACACACACACACGAACAAACAGCACACAACACAGAATATAGTACTGTGTGGCGCTCAAATTTCCTGTAGAGACAGTATATAAATCGCGTATCTTATAATCAGACAATAGCCTAATGATGAATTAATATGACTATACATCCCCCAATGAGTTAGAGAAACAATCAATGATCAATACGGATTGATTAATTGAAATATTATCTATGCTCAATATTTGGTACTAGACTAGACAATTATAATCAAAGCAGTGCTCCACGGATGAGCTGTAATGCTAAACAAACTCACTTATGATGTCTGGTTACCCGTCCGGTGACAGTTCTCCATTGGTGGCGCTCCTTGTTCGGCGACTCCGTCGATGCCACAGCTAGGTTGGACACAACCGGCGCACTTGACAATAGTCCAGCCGGGCCAGTTTGCGCAATAACGTCTTCCGTACTGTAGACATTGACCACACGGGCGTTCTCGGTGAGTCGCATTTTTATTTGGCCGTTTACTGTCCAAGCGGAGTAAATCTTTCCCTCCCGTTTCATCTTTCTGAGTTCGTACATAGTACTGCTGTTCTTTCTGGTCAGGTGGTCGTTAACATACACTTTTTGTGTCTTCTTGTCACTTTTCAGATTCTTCCTCGCTTCAAATACTTGCTGTCTTTTGCGGAGCTTTTCGAATTTGACCCGTATGGTGCGGTGTTGACCATCTTTTGGCTGACTGATTCTGTAAGCCTCTTCAACATCTTCGGTTGATATATCTGTATTTAGTGTTGCAGATAGGCTTTGCACGATCTTTTGCGTATCTTTTCCACGCACCTCTTCTATTCCTGATACGCAAAGGTGCTTGCGCAGCATTTGTTGCTCCAGGAGATTTATTTTTGCGTGAGCTTCTTTTTTTATTATTATTATTAATTACAGGAAAATCCAGTAGCATGGGAAGAGTGCACGAAGCTCGTTCTTCATATCCACCAGTTCTATATCCTTGGCGGACAGAGCCTCCTCCACTGCAGCCTTTATCGCTGGTGCCACCAATTTCTCCTTGATTGCCTCCAAAACTCCCGGACTCATCAGACATTCTTTCAACGCCTCTGACAATTCACCAATGTTTGTCATTGCCGCACAGTTGAAGGACATTTACAAAAACATATACTCAAGCACAGCTAACACGTCTTCACTCAGCCAGTCAGGCAACCACTGACTGTTGATTGTAGGGCGAATTTCACAAAAATAAATGAATCGCTATTGAAATCCTTAGAAAATAATTTTAGTCGGCTGAGGTCCGAATGAAATTAACGCACGTGATGAACGCTGAAAATGGTTAAACGGCGTTTTTAAGTAATTTTGGTTGGCTGGTTGGCGAACAATTCACTGGAAAGCACCGAAAAAACTGGCAGCAGTGAAAAAATGTCCACACACTATCACCGCTACTCTATCACTGAATTCACCGCTACTCTATACCGTCTTTACGGGCGATATTTGCCTGTAGAGACAAGAAAAACGAAGCTGCAATGAAAATTCAGCGAGCGTTTCGCAGATACCGCCAACGTTGCGGTACTCAGCCAAGACGTCAGGTGATGATGGCGTCAACTAGTTGGCTTCTCGATGAGGACTACACGACAGTGCTGGTTATTGGAGGCTCAAACACGTCCACTCCTCCAATGACCAACACTGTCGTGTCGTCCTCATCGAGAAGCCAACTAATTGACGCCATCATCACCTGACGTCTTGGCTGAGTACCGCAACGTTGGCGGAGTAGAAGGCCTAACCACTTTGTCACATTTGTTTACATTATCCCCCTTGCCCCTCCCCCCCTCTGACGTCACCCCCCTCTGACGTTACCCCCCTCTGACGTCACACTTAACCTAACTTTTTTAACCTAACTTTTTTTTTCTTTTTATTTTTTTTTTCTTCTTCGTTTTTTTTTATTATTTTTTTTATTTTTTTTTTTAATTAATTTTTTTTTTTTAACCTAACTTTTTTTTTTAACCTAACCTAACTTTTTTTTTTAACCTAACCTAACTTTTTTTAGTTTTTTAACCTAACCTAACTTTTTATTTTTTAACCTAACCTAACTTTTTCTTTTTTTTAACCTAACCTAACTTTTTTTTTTTAACCTAACCTAACTTATTTTCTTATTCTATTCCTAACCCGACCCAACCCAACTTTTAGTTTTATTTCTTATTCTTCTTTTCTTATTATATTTATTCTTTATTCTATACCCAACCTAACCTAACTTTTTTTAGTTTTTTTAACCTAACCTAACTTTTTTTAGTTTTTTTTTAACCTAACCTAACTTTTTTTTTTAACCTAACCTAACCTAACCTAACCTAACCTAACTTTTTTTTTTTTTTTAACCTAACCTAACTTATTTTCTTATTCTATTCCTAACCCGACCCAACCCAACTTTTAGTTTTATTTCTTATTCTTCTTTTCTTATTATATTTATTCTTTATTCTATACCCAACCTAACTTTTTTTCTTTCTTATTCTTCCTTTCTTATTATATTTATTCTTTATTCTATGCCCAACCTAACTTTTTTTATTTCTTATTCTTCCTTTCTTATTATATTTATTCTTTATTCTATACCTAACCTAACTTTTTTTTTTCTTTATTCTATTCCTAACCCGACCCAACCCAACTTTTAGTTTTATTTCTTATTCTTCCTTTCTTATTATATTTATTCTTTATTCTATACCCAACTTTTATTTTTTTATTTCTTATTCTTATTTTCTTATTATATTTATTCTTTATTCTATGCCTAACCTAACTTTTTTTTTTTTTTTTTTTTAACCTAACCTAACTTTTTTTTTTTAACCTAACCTAACTTATTTTCTTATTCTATTCCTAACCCGACCCAACCCAACTTTTAGTTTTATTTCTTATTCTTCTTTTCTTATTATATTTATTCTTTATTCTATACCCAACCTAACCTAACTTTTTTTTTAGTTTTTTTAACCTAACCTAACTTTTTTTAGTTTTTTTTAACCTAACCTAACTTTTTTTTTAACCTAACCTAACTTTTTTTTTTAACCTAACCTAACTTTTTTTTTTTTTTTTTAACCTAACCTAACTTATTTTCTTATTCTATTCCTAACCCGACCCAACCCAACTTTTAGTTTTATTTCTTATTCTTCTTTTCTTATTATATTTATTCTTTATTCTATACCCAACCTAACTTTTTTTCTTTCTTATTCTTCCTTTCTTATTATATTTATTCTTTATTCTATGCCCAACCTAACTTTTTTTTATTTCTTATTCTTCCTTTCTTATTATATTTATTCTTTATTCTATACCTAACCTAACTTTTTTTTTTCTTTATTCTATTCCTAACCCGACCCAACCCAACTTTTAGTTTTATTTCTTATTCTTCCTTTCTTATTATATTTATTCTTTATTCTATACCCAACTTTTATTTTTTTTATTTCTTATTCTTGTTTTCTTATTATATTTATTCTTTATTCTATGCCCAACCTAACTTTTTTCCTTTATTTCTATTTTATGTCACGATACTCATTATATCGGGATCGCCAAGTCGATGTTTGGCAGAGACGAGAATATAATAATTTTCAATCATACTTGAAAAATGTAAATAGTAAAATATTAAATGTCCCGGTAATCAAATTTCCATCATCATCACATAGCTTATACATGGGAATTGATCGACGTTTGTATATGGAAGAAATTTAGAACGTTTCGTTGCTAAATGTCTGTCGATATCCATTTTCAAACATAGTTTTCGGTATAAACATTCGCACATTACTTTTTGGTTAGTGTTTTCATCACGTGTGGATTTGATACATTGATATCGCGAGGTGTCATACCGGTTGAAGTACAGGTGAAGTATGTCCGGTGAATATCAGTCTAAATATATCGTACGTTTAATATATCAAGTCTCCAATCCCTACGTCCGTATTTCGCATCATCTGCAATATCTCAGAAAAGTGTGTGAAAATCCCTGGTCATTTGTTGTCCCACGTTTCTATAATTCACTTCCATCTCATATCCTTCTATTTCCATCTTTCTTCGCTTTCACTTCATATATGTACACATACTTGTTCTCTAAATATTTTAATCCCACATTGTCTTAAACCCTATGCTAAAAATTTAGCCGCTCAAAGTGCACACTCATCTTTTACTTGCTTTTGTTCTCAGGTATTTTTGTGCACTGTAATCAGTTTTTCTATCTCTACCTGGTTATCTTTGTACTGATTGTGTGTGTGTGTGTGTATTCTAATAATTATTTTATTGCGCTCTGCGGTTGTCTCATATTGCGTCGACGTGTAGTTTTGTTTTTTTCTTGGTCTGATCTATTTTTGTTCTTTTTGAATGGCACCACTGCTGTTATGTTCGCTAAATCAAATGCATGGTGTTGTTAGAGGTAGGTGTGAAAGTTCTAAATTGGTGTATATATTTTAGTTTTTTATTTCAACTGCATTTTCAATTATATTCAAATCTTTTAAAAGTGGTATTTGTATAACGAATTTATTATATTGTATTATGAGCTCACTTTTTTAATCAGTACTTCATGAGTTTGACCATTGCATGCAAACTTTCAGCTTATTACAATGATATATATATATATATATATATATATATATATATATATATATATATATATATATATATATATATATATATATATATTCATTGCATAAACTTGAACTAAATCATGTCAATGTACAAAAACAGTTTGTAGCCATCACATATATTTGTCGCGCGTATGTTCATAGACAAATAGGCGAACGAGATGTTTTCAATATTTGAGTGTGGACACTATGAATCAGATTGTTGTTGAGTAGATTTGGAAAGTCGAAAGACATTGTCGAGACAGCGTAGATACCGTTAGACGCCAGGCTTTGGATCAAGTAACGTGTGCCATGTAGTGTTCATACCTGTACACAATAGGTTGACGTAGACGTTGTCGGATGCCCGGCTATGGATCAGGTAGTTGCGCCGTGCATATTGCCAGCACGTGATGTAAGTTTAAATCGTGAAGTGTCGGCGTCAGAACTAGAGAATGTTCTTGTCTCTCGGTGTTGAATTTTCACTTGGAGTGGATGTAGGACAATTATCATAAACACTACTCGTCCAATTTCTTTACGGTCATCCTTATGCAGGTATCCTTCACAGTCTACAAGTATGATCATAGTTTAAAAAGTTGATTGTCGATAGCAGAATAGACACAAAACAGAATCGTGGATACCCTTGCACAAAGAGAGCTGTACTGTCACACACGCCAGATTTTGACGTCTGAATCACAGTCTAGTGTATACAAATGTGAGATTTGTTTATGTAAGCGTAAGGCCCGGTTTTTGTCGGTAAGTTCATAGGGTTAAAACACTAGGCGTTCTTATATCACTGCCCTTCTCAAATACTTATTAATTTCAACTTGGAAATATTCGCTGTCATACAATAGTATATTGTTATACCAAGTTGATTCCAGGGCGATACTTTACCAAAAGACCTCTACCTAACACCGCCACTGGATATATTCACAAGAGGTATGACTTGCATGTCGGTATTTGAAGCTTGAATAAATTATGTCACTAAAGGTAAAACTTAACAAGTTTTTTACACTGGTGTGCACTGGCGTCATCGAGACGCATCAGGAATTAGTCGAATCATTGATCGTCTCCTCGTGATGGTCAGCTGGAAGTTAGTGTAAAAAGATGTGTGTTCATCGTTCGTCATATATATATGTGTGTGTGTTTTTTTTTTTTTTTAATGTACATTAATAGTTGAACTAATATTTTGACTCTACGTGTTGGAAATGTCAGAAAAAGTTTACAGATAAGGCGTTATCGACATGTTATCTTTCAATAGTGAAAAAAGTGTGACACAATGGGATTGACGCTTTCTAGTGTTTTTGGAAAAAATAATATAACTGCTTTGAGGTCGACTATTTTTTCGTCGGTGGCTTGGTCTTATACCAATTGATACACCGTGCTAATACTTGTGCTGAAAATATATATATTTGTGAAATACTTGGTTGCACCTGTATATAGGTCATGGTAAAACTAATAATTTATTTTTTAATTTGTTTCTATTTCATACTTGTGTATTAATTTCAAACAACAAACTATTCATTTTCTGTCTAATGTCTGAACTTTCTGTCTAAACTCTAATGTGTTTAAACGGTATCCTAGCCTCAATATCGCTGTCATAATCGGTATCATAGCCTGAACTAATATATGTGTATAACAGAATCTATTACCGTTGTGGAAATGATATCGCTGTGGCAAGTTTGAATATGACAAACGGTAGCTGGATGTAGAGTGAAACAAGTCAATAGTTTCCTAATAGAGCATAGAACAATATCATCGGTTCGTATCTCTTTTTCGAAAAATTCTGCAAGTATGTTTACATGTTTTTATATTAATTTCTGAGTATGCAACTGGTTATATAAGATGTTATTTATTGTTGTGTTATACACGCTAGTTTTTATTGTTTTAGTATCATCAGTGTTATTTTTGCTGGCTCTTATTTTCTTCTATGATGAATTAATATTATATATTACTACCAGTTTATACGTTTCTGCTTTACTTTACGCTATATCAAATAATTGTTTGCAGCTGTTCAGTATCCAAAGTGAGTATAAATGGCCATTTGGTTGATGTTTATGGTGTGCTCAAACAAACTAAAGCTTAACACCAGATTTGTATATTACAACAGTATTGTTCCCCTAAAACTTTATTGGTGAAGATCGAAACTGTTGATATATATGAAAAATCTGCAATTAATATTTATTTATTGGGTTCTTATTCTAAATCCTTCGAG
>OU696591.1:4683998-4816498 GCA_916048095.2 Sacculina carcini | reverse complement strand
TTGTCCTACATCCACTCCAAGTGAAAATTCAACACCGAGAGACAAGAACATTCTCTAGTTCTGACGCCGACACTTCACGATTTAAACTTACATCACGTGCTGGCAATATGCACGGCGCAACTACCTGATCCATAGCCGGGCATCCGACAACGTCTACGTCAACCTATTGTGTACAGGTATGAACACTACATGGCACACGTTACTTGATCCAAAGCCTGGCGTCTAACGGTATCTACGCTGTCTCGACAATGTCTTTCGACTTTCCAAATCTACTCAACAACAATCTGATTCATAGTGTCCACACTCAAATATTGAAAACATCTCGTTCGCCTATTTGTCTATGAACATACGCGCGACAAATATATGTGATGGCTACAAACTGTTTTTGTACATTGACATGATTTAGTTCAAGTTTATGCAATGAATATATATATATATATATATATATATATATATATATATATATATATATATATATATATATATATATATATATATATCATTGTAATAAGCTGAAAGTTTGCATGCAATGGTCAAACTCATGAAGTACTGATTAAAAAAGTGAGCTCATAATACAATATAATAAATTCGTTATACAAATACCACTTTTAAAAGATTTGAATATAATTGAAAATGCAGTTGAAATAAAAAACTAAAATATATACACCAATTTAGAACTTTCACACCTACCTCTAACAACACCATGCATTTGATTTAGCGAACATAACAGCAGTGGTGCCATTCAAAAAGAACAAAAATAGATCAGACCAAGAAAAAAACAAAACTACACGTCGACGCAATATGAGACAACCGCAGAGCGCAATAAAATAATTATTAGAATACACACACACACACACAATCAGTACAAAGGTAACCAGGTAGAGATAGAAAAACTGATTACAGTGCACAAAAATACCTGAGAACAAAAACAAGTAAAAGATGAGTGTGCACTTTGAGCGGCTAAATTTTTAGCATAGGGTTTAAGACAATGTGGGATTAAAATATTTAGAGAACAAGTATGTGTACATATATGAAGTGAAAGCGAAGAAAGATGGAAATAGAAGGATATGAGATGGAAGTGAATTATAGAAACGTGGGACAACAAATGACCAGGGATTTTCACACACTTTTCTGAGATATTGCAGATGATGCGAAATACGGACGTAGGGATTGGAGACTTGATATATTAAACGTACGATATATTTAGACTGATATTCACCGGACATACTTCACCTGTACTTCAACCGGTATGACACCTCGCGATATCAATGTATCAAATCCACACGTGATGAAAACACTAACCAAAAAGTAATGTGCGAATGTTTATACCGAAAACTATGTTTGAAAATGGATATCGACAGACATTTAGCAACGAAACGTTCTAAATTTCTTCCATATACAAACGTCGATCAATTCCCATGTATAAGCTATGTGATGATGATGGAAATTTGATTACCGGGACATTTAATATTTTACTATTTACATTTTTCAAGTATGATTGAAAATTATTATATTCTCGTCTCTGCCAAACATCGACTTGGCGATCCCGATATAATGAGTATCGTGACATAAAATAGAAATAAAGGAAAAAAGTTAGGTTGGGCATATAATAAAGAATAAATATAATAAGAAAACAAGAATAAGAAATAAAAAAAATAAAAGTTGGGTATAGAATAAAGAATAAATATAATAAGAAAGGAAGAATAAGAAATAAAACTAAAAGTTGGGTTGGGTCGGGTTAGGAATAGAATAAAGAAAAAAAAAAGTTAGGTTAGGTATAGAATAAAGAATAAATATAATAAGAAAGGAAGAATAAGAAATAAAAAAAAGTTAGGTTGGGCATAGAATAAAGAATAAATATAATAAGAAAGGAAGAATAAGAAAGAAAAAAAGTTAGGTTGGGTATAGAATAAAGAATAAATATAATAAGAAAAGAAGAATAAGAAATAAAACTAAAAGTTGGGTTGGGTCGGGTTAGGAATAGAATAAGAAAATAAGTTAGGTTAGGTTAAAAAAAAAAAAAAAAGTTAGGTTAGGTTAAAAAAAAAAAGTTAGGTTAGGTTAAAAAAAAAAGTTAGGTTAGGTTAAAAAAAACTAAAAAAAGTTAGGTTAGGTTAAAAAAACTAAAAAAAAAAGTTAGGTTAGGTTGGGTATAGAATAAAGAATAAATATAATAAGAAAAGAAGAATAAGAAATAAAACTAAAAGTTGGGTTGGGTCGGGTTAGGAATAGAATAAGAAAATAAGTTAGGTTAGGTTAAAAAAAAAAAGTTAGGTTAGGTTAAAAAAAAAAAGTTAGGTTAGGCATAGAATAAAGAATAAATATAATAAGAAAATAAGAATAAGAAATAAAAAAATAAAAGTTGGGTATAGAATAAAGAATAAATATAATAAGAAAGGAAGAATAAGAAATAAAACTAAAAGTTGGGTTGGGTCGGGTTAGGAATAGAATAAAGAAAAAAAAAAGTTAGGTTAGGTATAGAATAAAGAATAAATATAATAAGAAAGGAAGAATAAGAAATAAAAAAAGTTAGGTTGGGCATAGAATAAAGAATAAATATAATAAGAAAGGAAGAATAAGAAAGAAAAAAAGTTAGGTTGGGTATAGAATAAAGAATAAATATAATAAGAAAAGAAGAATAAGAAATAAAACTAAAAGTTGGGTTGGGTCGGGTTAGGAATAGAATAAGAAAATAAGTTAGGTTAGGTTAAAAAAAAAAAAAAAGTTAGGTTAGGTTAGGTTAGGTTAGGTTAGGTTAAAAAAAAGAAGTTAGGTTAGGTTAAAAAAAAACTAAAAAAAGTTAGGTTAGGTTAAAAAAACTAAAAAAAGTTAGGTTAGGTTGGGTATAGAATAAAGAATAAATATAATAAGAAAAGAAGAATAAGAAATAAAACTAAAAGTTGGGTTGGGTCGGGTTAGGAATAGAATAAGAAAATAAGTTAGGTTAGGTTAAAAAAAAAAGTTAGGTTAGGTTAAAAAAAAGAAAAAGTTAGGTTAGGTTAAAAAATAAAAAGTTAGGTTAGGTTAAAAAACTAAAAAAAGTTAGGTTAGGTTAAAAAAAAAAGTTAGGTTAGGTTAAAAAAAAAAGTTAGGTTAAAAAAAAAAAATTAATTAAAAAAAAAAATAAAAAAAATAAAAAAAAAAAAAACGAAGAAAAAAAAAATAAAAAGAAAAAAAAAGTTAGGTTAAAAAAGTTAGGTTAAGTGTGACGTCAGAGGGGGGTAACGTCAGAGGGGGGTGACGTCAGAGGGGGGAGGGGCAAGGGGGATAATGTAAACAAATGTGACAAAGTGGTTAGGCCTTCTACTGGCGGTACCTGCGAAACGCTCGCTGAATTTTCACTGCAGCTTCGTTTTTCTAGGCCAGCTGCTTTCTGGTCAGATATCCTCGGAGAAACCTTTGCAGTGTGCCTGCAACATACTGCAGGTACTGGTAGCGGATTTTCTCGCTGAATTTTTGCTGAATCACCGTCGCCGCGTCATCAGGCGTGATTTTTTTGACTTGCTGTTGTCGCCTGGGCATTTGGCTCCCCACGCTTTCAAAAATTCTAGCTGGCTTATCGTCGTTTCGCATATTTGATGTCCAGGGCGGTCGACCGCAGGAACTTTCAGTACTCGCAGGAACACTGATGGAATCGCCCATTTTCTCATGTTTCACAGAAGCACGTGCCATTGTGAGCTGCTGTGGAAACGTTTTGTGTATGATGTCCAGATCCACAGCGTCGCACCACGAAAGCAGTGAGTCCGTAGCGGCTGGCACCACATAAAGTTTGGTGCGACAAGAAGCATCTCCCAGTGTGAGTACCGCACTGCATGTGCCTAGGCAATTCAGACGGTTACCATTGGCAGAACAGAGGCGGTCCTGACACGCAGTCAACTTCTGACAATCCAGGCCAACCTTCCGAGCAGTGGCCGCGTTGATGACGCTCACTTCCGCGCCGGTATCAGCGATCCACTTTACATCCACTGCACTCTTGCCTTCTACAGCTACTGAATTCGACACCGCGGGCGCCTTTCGTTTGGTCGCTCCTTTTCTGATATCCGCCACGGTGATGCGACGTATCGTTTGGTCGTCGTTTCTCACACTGGCAACACGAGCCTGTTGATTTTTATTACGGCCTTTGCCAGCAGGTTTTTGTTTCGACCGACACATACTAGCAAAATGTCCGGTTTTACCGCATGTGTTACAAGACCGGCCAATCGCGGGACAATCATGGTTACCCGCGTACGGATATCCACAACGCTGACACGTGTGTGACGTCATACCCTTGTCACTTGCACTCACATCTCTTTTTACAGCATGTTTAACTGCTCGACATGGTGCCTCTTGACGCTCGATAGCAGATGAGTTCACAGATGCGTTTTCTGATGACCGGCATATATCTATAACTTTGCCAAGATCGGGGTCTTTTTCTTGCAGCATGCGGTGCAATGCCTGGGAGTCATTGCTACCCATAATGACTTTGTCACGCAGTCTATTGTCTTTGCAAACTTCACAAAAATTACAAAAAGACATAATTTCTCTGGCAGCACATACAAAATTATCAAAACTTTCCCCTGTCTGTTGTTTTCTGAGGTAAAAATCGCGGCGATCGAGCACCACGTTTCTCTGTGACCTGAGATGTGATTCCATTTGGGCGACACACTCACTGAGACATGTTTCGTCAGTGATATTCAAGCTGAAACGCAAAATACGGCTCCAATCTTCATCTACGGCGGCGTGAAGCACGGCCTGCTGTTCTTTGACAGGCAGTTGATCGAGACACGCCAACCGGATTTGACCGTTGAATTTGTATCGCCATGTGTCAAAATCCATTAAAGACGCGTCAGACTGTAGCACCGGAACAGGGTTCGATGGCACTTTTACAGGGCGGCTTTGCTCTCTGTAAACGTCCGCGTTTTGGTTTGGACCAGTTTGTTGTGATACTGCGTGCATGAGTCTGTCTACAGTGGCTTCTCGCTGGACATAATTTTCAATCAATTGTGACACCAATTGAGACAGTTTTTCTACTTGTTGTTCCATAATAATCACTCAATCCAAACAAGCAGAAATAATCCCCACAAACAACAACAAATATACAACGTTACTTCACAAGCGGCTGCGCCATGTGTTGTCATACACTTTTATAATAAAGACGGATGACAATACGGTGTTTATCTTCCACACGAAACATCAAAATAACCAGAACAAACAATTAGTCACCAACCCCGAAACATCCGAAAACACACTCCCCTTTCGTCTCCCCCTCGCCACCAACATCTACATCGTGGCAAATCACAGAGTTGCCAACCACCATACATCCTCCACTGCAGCCTTTATCGCTGGTGCCACCAATTTCACCTTGATTGCCTCCAAAACTCCCGGACTCATCAGACATTCTTTCAACGCCTCTGACAATTCACCAATGTTTGTCATTGCCGCACAGTTGAAGGACAATTACAAAAACATAAACTCAAGCACAACTAACACGTCATCACTCAAACAGTCAGGCAACCACTGACTGTTGATTGTAGGGCGAATTTCACAAAAATAAATGAATCGCTATTAAAATCCTTAGAAAATAATTTTAGTCGGCAGAGGTCCGAATGAAATTAACGCACGTGATTAACGCTGAAAATGGTTAAACGGCGTTTTTAAGTAATTTTGGTTGGCTGGTTGGCGAACAATTCACTGGAAAGCACCGAAAAAACTGGCAGCAGTGAAAAAATGTCCACACACTATCACCGCTACTCTATCACTGAATTCACCGCTACTCTATACCGTCTTTACGGGCGATATTTGCCTGTAGAGACAAGAAAAACGAAGCTGCAATGAAAATTCAGCGAGCGTTTCGCAGGTACCGCCAACGTTGCGGTACTCAGCCAAGACGTCAGGTGATGATGGCGTCAACTAGTTGGCTTCTCGATGAGGACTACACGACAGTGCTGGTTATTGGAGGCTCAAACACGTCCACTCCTCCAATGACCAACACTGTCGTGTCGTCCTCATCGAGAAGCCAACTAATTGACGCCATCATCACCTGACGTCTTGGCTGAGTACCGCAACGTTGGCGGTACCTGCGAAACGCTCGCTGAATTTTCACTGCAGCTTCGTTTTTCTAGGCCAGCTGCTTTCTGGTCAGATATCCTCGGAGAAACCTTTGCAGTGTGCCTGCAACATACTGCATGTACTGGTAGCGGATTTTCTCGCTGAATTTTTGCTGAATCACCGTCGCCGCGTCATCAGGCGTGATTTTTTTGACTTGCTGTTGTCGCCTGGGCATTTGGCTCCCCAAAGAGGCGGCCGACGTGGAGGATTCGTAAATTTCGTGACTTCTCATTACTCTTACACCGACCAATGTCTTATCCAATGTCAATGCCAATGTGTTAATTTTACCGCCCAGCTGTAGGTACTGCACCTCATAGCCTCGCTCGCTATATCCTTCCAGTGCGTCATCGCTGGCTGAGTCTTGCTGCATCTCTTGCCGGCGGTAATGACACGGCGAGCATCGGTCCGAACTCTGCCGGTGGGTCTGGGCGCTGCGAGTGTCTCTGTGTTGATGTGATAAGCGAACTTGTCTGTTTGTAGTGTTGCGAAACTGATCGGTCATTGTACAATTGTTCTTGGTGTCAATATTCGCTCAGGATCCTGAATTTCCTTAAATTTGACCTGCACAAACACAAAGCGAAAACTACAGCATACTATAACGTATATTTGTATATAAAATTATTCTTGTTCCATGCAGATTTGATTGTGATTTTATAATGGCACAACTTATTGATAATGCATTTTTATAGTGCCGCCAATCGGATTTAGTTGAATTTGAAAGATCTCGGTGTCGTATGTTTGCGCGCTTCGTTCGAATATTGGCGTGAGCTTCACGAAGCTCGTTCTTCATCTCCACCAGTTCTATGGAGACCGTGTGG
This sequence comes from Sacculina carcini, assembly GCA_916048095.2. NCBI lineage: Eukaryota > Metazoa > Arthropoda > Thecostraca > Sacculinidae > Sacculina > Sacculina carcini. Next base: position 4,809,593 of record OU696591.1, on the reverse strand, counting down.
TGACTACCGGGCACTCAACGCACAAACGCTTCTGGACCGGTACCCACTTCCGTACCTTCGAGACTTTTCGGCGAAACTCAGCGGCTGCAACATCTTCTCCACAGTGGATCTGGTCCGTGCATACCACCAAATTCCCGTGGAGTCCGCAGACGTCGCAAAGACAGCAATCGCCACGCCGTTTGGGCTGTACGAGATGGTGCGAATGCCATTCGGTCTGCGCAACGCCGGTTCCACGTTCCAGCGCTTCATCGACGAAGTTCTGCGCGTTGCTGACGGCTGCTTCGCATACCTGGACGATATTTTGGTGGCATCAGCAAGCAAAGACGAACACCTAAGACACCTTCGCGCCGTCTTCCAGAGACTGCAGTCCTACGGCGTAGTCATCAACAAGAGCAAGTGTGTGTTTGGCCGCGACTCTGTCTCCTTTCTCGGACACCGCGTTACATCCGGCGGCATTTTCCCACTCGACGACAAGGTTCGCGCCATCAAAGAATTTCCACAGCCGAACAGTCAGTCTCAGCTTCGTCGATTTTTGGGTACGGTGGCGTATTACCACCGCTTTATACCCAGCGCAGCTGCTGTATTACAACTTCTGCACGCTCTTCTCACACACCGCGCCAAACGCTCCAAAGCTCCGGTAGCATGGACGCAACAGAGCATCGACACTTTCCATGCAGCCAAAGCAGCCCTGGCAGAGAGCAGTATGCTGGCACACCAAATCCCCGGTGCTCCCTTGAGCATCTTGGTTGACGCGTCGGACACTGGTGTTGGCGGAGTATTACAACAGCACACCAATGGTCTGTTGCAGCCCCTCAGCTACTTTTCCAAGACTCTGACGCCTACTGAACGGCGATACAGCACATTCGGCAGAGAGCTGCTCGGAGTGTACTCGGCAGTTCGCCACTTCCGCTACACGATCGAAGGCCGTGACGTCATCGTGTTCACCGATCATCGCCCTCTCGTGCATGCTTTGCCTTCCATGTCAAAGAAATATTCGCCTCGCGAGCTACGACATCTGGATTTCATCAGCCAGTTTGTGTCAGAGATCCGACACCTGCCTGGCAGCCAAAACACAGTGGCTGATGCACTTTCCAGAACAGCAGCCGTACTGACTGTTCCGTCGTGCCAAGTCGACGATTACGTCTCCCTAGCTGCGGCTCAACGAGAAGACACTTCGTTGGAGACGCTTCGCAACTCGACGTCATCGCTGAAGCTACGCGATGTCATGTTCGGCGAAGCAAAAGTTTTGTGCGACGAGTCCACCGGTCGACCCCGCCCAGTGCTTCCAACAGCATTACGCCGGCCTTACACGTCTTCTCTGCACAACCTTTCACATCCAGGCATCGATGCAACTGCGAAGCTAGTCTCGTCACGCTTCGTGTGGCCGAACATGGACCGCGACGTGCGCAAGTGGACCCGAACATGCCTGCAGTGTCAACGAGCGAAAGTTACCCGTCACACGAAAAGCGCGGTGCAACCATTTCAGCCACCTGGAGAGCGCTTCAGTCACGTGCACGTGGACATCGTCGGACCACTGCCACCGTCACAAGGTCAGTCATACCTCCTCGCATGCGTGGACCGATTTTCGCGCTGGCCGGAAGCCATTCCCCTGCCTGATATTCGCGCAGTGACAGTTGCACGCGCGTTTCTCCATCAGTGGGTCTCACGCTTTGGAGTGCCGACAACCATCACAACAGATCGCGGGGCACAATTCGAATCGTCTCTTTGGTCAGAACTCACTCGACTACTTGGCTTTCAGCGCATACGCACAACCAGTTATCACCCAAGCAGCAACGGCATGGCTGAACGCTTCCATCGGCAGCTCAAAGCAAGTTTGCGCGCTGCTGAACACACATCATGGATGGATGTTTTGCCCATGGCCTTGTTGGGCATACGGTCGACACACAAAACTGATGTCGGCGCGTGCTCAGCCGAACTGGTCTACGGAGCGTCCCTGCGACTTCCTGGCGAGTTGATCAGCGACTCAACACAGACAGTCAGCAACCCGGCTTCATTCGCTTCATCGCTGCGCAATCACATGCGCAAACTACGACCACGACTTCCACGAGCAGTCAATCAGCCATCGTTCGTTCCGGCAGCACTGAAGACGGCAACACACGTGTTTGTCCGTCGGGACAAACACAGATACCCGCTCGACTGTCCGTATGACGGCCCGTTTCCCGTCATTCATCGTACGGACAAACTGATCACGATCCGGACTAACAGCGAGCGTGCAGTTGTCTCCATCGATCGCTGCGAACCAGCCTTCGTCGATGATGTGCAGCAAAACGCACCAGCTTCAACCCCTGACCCGCCAGATGATCGAGACGACGGTGGCAGTACTGAACTTATCGTGCCTCCAACAACAGTGCCACGGACACCGACAACTGCTGCGGACCCTATCAGGTCAGCATCATCATCATCATGAAAACACAGGTACACACACCAACACATACACGCATCCACAGTCCATTTTGCGTACTAGGAGCGGTCGTGCCGTGCGCCTACCTGTGCGTTATCGCCGTGTCTCATTTCTTCTCGACACTTCTAGGGGGAGGGCCCTGTAGGCGTCATGTATTCGCTTTAATTGTGAATGTATATTGTTTGCTGATTCTGCCGCAACTTTTTGTTTCACATGTGCACGTTACGAAATGTGATTGTTTAAAATTGATGACAAATGTTGTAGCATGTATTTTCCGAGTAATGTCTGCGATAAACATGTGTAATGTATTGCATCATGTGTTAGGAGAACACACAGTATTGCGAACATAGTCTTGTCTTGTGCTAGTGCTAATATTTTGTGCATAATGGTCCATTTGTATCATTGGTGGTTAGTGCTTATTCGTTTTATGTGCATCAACCTATATGTGTATGTACTGTAATGTATTGTGTATATATATATATATATATATATATATATGTGTGTGTGTGTGCGTGTGTAAGTGTATATATTAGTACTAGCATTAAAACCCGCCCGTTGTGCGGAAGAATTCATAAAAATATTGCAAATTAAAAATAAATAAGGCAAACTCATAAAAACCTTAATCAATTAAAAAGTCTAAATTTCATTATTTTTAATTTACATTTTGACAAAATATTTTCACTCAGCCCGCCTCATATTTAAACCCGGCCAACGTGCGGAATAATTCAGAACTCGAACACCATCCGTTCTGGTTCTTGAAGTCAAATCCATTAGTTTTGTATATGAATTCATTCTACACGGTGAAATTGAACGTTTTATTGCTACCCGCGGGACATTTTTATTTCATAAAAATGAGCCATCGCTTCGTTTGCGTTTGAAGCCCCTGATCATTGAACCAGCGAACCATGAACCAGCGCAATTATGTCACCTCATATTCAAGCATACATACACAGACAGACAGATAATTTCTTCTTTATGTATATATATAGCATTAAAACCGCATTAAAACCCGCCCGTTGTGCGGAACAATTCATAAAAATATTGCAAATTAAAAATAAATAAGGCAAACTCATGAAGACCTTAATCAATTAAAAAGTCTAAATTTCATTATTTTTAATTTTATTTTGACAAAATATTTTCACTCAACCCGCCTCATATTTAAACCCGCCCGACGTGAGGAAAAATTCAGAACTCGAACACCATCCGTTCTGGTTCTTGAAGTCAAATCCATTAGTTTTGTATATGAATTCATTCTATACGGTGAAATTGAACGTTTTATTGCTGCCCGCGGGACATTTTTATTTCATAAAAATGAGCCATCGCTTCGTTTGCGTTTGAAGCCCCTGATAATTGAACCAGCGAACCATGAGCCAGCGCAATTATGTCACCTCATATTCAAGCATACATACACAGACAGACAGATAATTTCTTCTTTATGTATATATATAGCATTAAAACCCGCCAGTTGTGCGGAGCAATTCATAACATGAAATTCATATTCAATTCATAAAAAATATGGAAAAATAAAAATGAAATAGGGTACACTCATAAAAATATTAATCAATTGAAAATTATAAGTTTAATTATTTTTATTTCGACACAATATTTCCCCTCAGTCCGCCTGAGTCATTTTTAAACCCGCCCGTCGTGCTGAATAATTCAGAACTCGAACACGATCCGTTCTGCATCTTGAAGTCAAATCCATTGATTTTGTGTATGGATTAATTCTACAGGGTAAATTGAACGTTCTATTGTCTATAGTTGCTGCCCGCGGAACATTTTTATTTATAAAAAAAAACTTTTTTTAAATGAACCATTTGAAATAATGATCTAAAAACACTTTTTTAAACCCACCCGTCGTGCGGAACAATTCATACAATAAAATTCATATCAAATCCATAAAATATAATGAATACAAATTGAAAAGCAAAAAATGTAACCTATAAATATCTTAACCAATAGAAAAGTCTAAATGTGAATATTTTTGTTCTTATTTTGACAAATATTATCCCTCAACCCGCCTGATATATAAATCTGCCCGTCGTGTGGTATAATTCAGAACACAAACACGAAACAAACAATGAAAGATGATGAAATCTTTTCATCAGACTGTTTCCAAACTATATTTATTACTTAACATCATTCCCCAATATCATTTGCTTAAGTACTATTTCACTTTTACCGCTATAATATTTATTGTTAAAGTTTATATATTTTCCGCTATCATTAAAACCCAATATAACCTGAGTCAAACCTACCCAACCCAACCCAACCATTCAATCTTGACCGCTCTCAGCCTAGTCTGAGGTGATTTAACTTATTAGTTTGTGATCACAAAATATACTGATGCGATCATAATTTGTAATCAGAAGACTGAGATTATCTACCCCAGGGGTCCCAAACACGCGGCCCACCAATACTTTTCTCTCAACCCGCCAATATAGTATCGGGACCAAACTGTAAGGTAGCTAAATTCACATTTGTTGCATAATGCGATATAATTTTACACCATTATCATATTATCTCATAATTCCCGGTTAATGCTTCCACTAATGCATCATATTCATACAGTTGTTATTTTTTGGATTACATCGATAATGCAGCCCTTGATATTACAGCCGATATCATATTATGCAATCTATATTCTGCTACGTATTATTCCTAATACATATATCATCAGATCGCAAAATATATTTAAAGGTTCACATCATTCTCCAAAATCATTTGCTTAAGAGCTATTCTACTTTTATCGCTAGAATATTTACTGCTAGCAAAATATCATATACCTCGCTATCATTTAAACCCACTCTTTATAGATACATTTAATTCGCCCGTCGTGCGGAACAGTTCATAAAATATAATTAATATTCAATTCATAAAAAAATTAGTGCAAATTGAAAAAGAAAAACAAACCCACAGGAAAGTTATAGCTAATCTAAAAGTCTAAATGTGAAATTTATGTTTCAATTTAGAAAACATGTTTTTCCACAACACTATCAAAACAATGCAACCTTCTGTCATCTCTATAATTCCAGGTTAATGCTTCCGCTAAAACAGCATAAGTTGGCATTACATGATATTGCAACCCATATCCTTATGCAACTTATGCTTATGCAACTTGAAATTAAACCAATTAAATTACACAGTTAAATTCAGTAGTTTACTTTGTTCCCAATAGCATTTTACCCGCCCGTCGTGCGGAACGTTATTGAGGACAATAAAGCCTTTATATTCAGTAGAGTGTAGCATTAATTAAACTGTACGCAATAAAACCACACCATCCATGCTTGGAGATAATATGATGCATTCTTAATTGTGATTGGGCTTCAGTGAAATTTAATCGGTGTATATTCCTGTGTAATCGCAAGTGCGCATAATAGCTGTCAAATTGGCAATATGTCCTTTTGACTTTACACCGCCGTAACTTCCTTCAGATACCCTTTGGAAAATTACAAATTATACCGTATTGTAGAAGAAAAGATTTCTAGAACGATGGTATAATTTATTTTTATGTGTAACAAATAGTTACTGAGAAATAGTAGAAAAATGAATTAATTTTAGTCGCCCGGTGTTCAAGTGTAATTTTGGATGTATTTGAGAATTTTGCCAATTTTACACGTTTTTTGTATCATTTGTGGGTATAAATTATAGCTTATCTTGTAGAACACAAAATTCTCTACACAGTAGTATATTCCTGTGTAATCGCAAGTGCGTAAATTGTGATTGGACTCCAGTGAAATTTAATCAGTGTATATTCATGTGTAATCGCAAGTACGCATAATAGCTGTCAAATTGGCAACATGACATTTTGACCTTACACCGTCGTAACTTCGTTCAGATACACTTTGGAAAATTAATAATTATACCGTACTGTAGGAAACAAAATTTCTAGCACGATGGTATAATTAATTTTAAGGTGTGACAAACAGTTGCTGAGAAATGGGTATAAAAATGAATAAATTGTAGTCACCCGGTGTTCAAGTGCAATTTTGGATGTATTTGAGAATTTTGCCAATTTTACACGTTTTTTGTATCATTTGTGGGTATAAATTACACCTTTTCTTGTAGAACACAAAATTCTCTACACAGTAGTATATTCCTGTGTAATCGCAAGTGCGCATAATAGCTGTCAAATTGGCAATATGTCCTTTTGACTTTACACCGCCGTCACTTCCTTCAGATACACTTTGGAAAATTAAGAATTATACCGCATTTAAAAAAATACAATTTCCAGCACGATGATATAATTTATTTTAATGTGTGACAAATAGTTCCTGAGAAATAGGTAGAAAAATGAATTAATTTAGGCGCCCGGTGATCAAGTGTAATTTTGGATGTATTTGACAATTTTGCCAATTTTACACATTTTTTGTATCATTTGTGGGTATAAATTATAACTTTTCTTGTAGAACACAAAATTATCTACACAATAGTATAATTTTTATAGCTGTACCATTGCTGGTTTATGAGGAATAGATAGGGGAATATTTACCAAAACATTCACGGTTTCCAGTGCTAATTTTGCATTTTTGACTTTGTCATTTTGACTTCACACCGCCGTAACGTTTTTTTAATACACTTTGGAAAATTAAAAATTATACCGTGTTGTAGCAAACAAAATTCCCAGCATGATGGTATTATTTATTTAGTTGTGTGATAATTAGTTTTTGATACATAGATAAAAAAGTATAGAAAATCGGACGCGTGGAGTATAAATATAATTTTGAATATAGATTGAAATTTTGTCATGTTTACATCTTTTATGTTCTATTTTTGGATATGAATTATAACCTATCTTGTAGAACAGAAAATTCTCTACACAGTGGTATAATCTGTTTGGCTGTACCATTTCTGGTTTATGAGGAGTAGATGGCAGAGCATTGACCACAATTTTCGCATTTTTCAGGGTTCATTTTGTCTTTTCACCGCTATAACTTTTTTTGGTTTCATTTTTGAAATTTACAATTTAATTTAAAGTGTAGACAAGAAAATTTCCAACGTGATGGTATAACTTTTCAGCGGGTACGCCAAGTGGTGGCCGAGTATTAGCTGATAGAAAATGGAGCAAGGATGGCGAACACACAGACACACACACACACACACACACACACACACAGAGGATCTCTTTTATATATATAGATGTGTGTGTGCGTGTGTAAGGCCGGGGACACACTGGGCGTTTTTGTGCCGAGCGTTTTTTTTGCCGAGCGTTCGTTTTGCCGTCGCCGCTCAAGTGGGAACACACTTGGCGTTTATTTTGTCGTCCTCTCACCCGCTCACTCACATACGTCACTCATTTGATCACTGACCACAGTGCAGTCAGGGTGCGTACCAGTGTTGTATATATTGCTACTAGTACTGCGTGTTCCCGATCATTTCAAGTGAACATGGATAGAAAGCAATTGCTTGCATTGTTGTTATATCGTCGTCAAGCAAAGAAACGGCGAAAAAACAGGTTAATTTGGATTCATCCTATTAATCAAAAGAGAGAGAATGTTGGAGCCTTTTACACACTGTTTCCTGACTTGAGAAACGATGAAGATAAATTTTTCAATTACTTCAGAATGTCAATCTCTTCATTCGACGAACTGCATAATATGTTGGAAAATCACATACAACGTGAAAATACCAGACTGAGGAACTGCATTCAGCCGGTGGAAATGCTCGCTATAACTTTGAGCGACAAGCACAAGTGTGAATCAGCGCATTGAGTCACGTGAGCCACCACCCGCGTGGGCGGCAAAAAAAACGTCGACGACATTTTTGCCGTCGCGAAAGTAGTGGCAGTGAGCGGCAACATTGCTGTCGTCGACGACAAAAAAAACGCTCGGCAGGTTTGCCGCTCAATGTGTACGGCGCAATAGCTTCATGCACGCCACTACTGATACGACGGCGACGGCAAAAAAAACGCTCGGCACAAAAACGCCCAGTGTGTCCCCGGCCTAAGTGTATATATTAGTATGTATCCTTCTGTTCGATGTACGTGTTGCGCTCCAGGATACCCCTTTGAGTTTAGCCACGCGCAGCACGCTCTGCACCTACACACGCTCTGCACATATACATGCTCTACACACACACACACGCCCTGCCACCACAACGAGTGCAAGTTCGTGCTATTGCCGGGGGCAACTTTCGGTGAGCTCAGCGATATTTGATATCGGTCTGAACGAGTGCAGAACATTATTCGATATCGCTCGTGCAGACTATTCATTCAGCAGCGACACTCTTCACGCACAGCTTCTGCTCCCGCGCTACACTAATCGCACGGCGTTTTATCAACGCTGAATCTTGTTAGACAACCTAGACTGTGCTGAAAATATATAGTGAACCAGTGCCACATTTTCTGTGCTTGCGCTATAATAAGTCAGCTTCTGACTCCTTGTTACCGGTTGCTATGGCTACCAACACCACCAATTTCACCTTGATTGCCTCAAAAACTCCCAGACTCATCAGCCATTCTTTCAACGCCTCTGACAATTCACCAATGTTTGTCATTGCCGCACAGTTGAAGGACATTTACAAAAACATAAACTCAAGCACAACTAACACGTCTTCACTCAAACAGTCAGGCAACCACTGACTGTTGATTGTAGGGCGAATTTCACAAAAATAAATGAATCGCTATTAAAATCCTTAGAAAATAATTTTAGTCGGCTGAGGTCCGAATGAAATTAACGCACGTGATTAACGCTGAAAATGGTTCAACGGCGTTTTTAAGTAATTTTGATTGGCTGGTTGGCGAACAATTCACTGGAAAGCACCGAAAAAACTGGCAGCAGTGAAAAAACGTCCACACACTATCACCGCTACTCTATCACTGAATTCACCGCTACTCTATACCGTCTTTACGGGCGATATTTGCCTGTAGAGACAAGAAAAACGAAGCTGCAATGAAAATTCAGCGAGCGTTTCGCAGGTACCGCCAACGTTGCGGTACTCAGCCAAGACGTCAGGTGATGATGGCGTCAACTAGTTGGCTTCTCGATGAGGACTACACGACAGTGCTGGTTATTGGAGGCTCAAACACGTCCACTCCTCCAATGACCAACACTGTCGTGTCGTCCTCATCGAGAAGCCAACTAATTGACGCCATCATCACCTGACGTCTTGGCTGAGTACCGCAACGTTGGCGGTACCTGCGAAACGCTCGCTGAATTTTCACTGCAGCTTCGTTTTTCTAGGCCAGCTGCTTTCTGGTCAGATATCCTCGGAGAAACCTTTGCAGTGTGCCTGCAACATACTGCAGGTACTGGTAGCTGATTTTCTCGCTGAATTTTTGCTGAATCACCGTCGCCGCGGCGTCAGGCGTGATTTTTTTGACTTGCTGTTGTCGCCTGGGCATTTGGCTCCCCAAAGAGGCGGCCGACGTGGAGGATTCGTAAATTTCGTGACTTCTCATTACTCTTACACCGGACAATGTCTTATCCAATGTCAATGCCAATGTGTTAATTTTACCGCCCAGCTGTCGGTACTGCACCTCATAGCCTCGCTCGCTATATCCTTCCAGTGCGTCATCGCTGGCTGAGTCTTGCTGCATCTCTTGCCGGCGGTAATGACACGGCGAGCATCGGTCCGAACTCTGCCGGTGGGTCTGGGCGCTGCGAGTGTCTCTGTGTTGATGTGATAAGCGAACTTGTCTGTTTGTAGTGTTGCGAAACTGATCGGTCATTGTACAATTGTTCTTGGTGTCAATATTCGCTCAGGATCCTGAATTTCCTTAAATTTGACCTGCACAAACACAAAGCGAAAACTACAGCATACTATAACGTATATAACGTATATAATGCTATATATATACATAAAGAAGAAATTATCTGTCTGTCTGTGTATGTATGCTTGAATATGAGGTGACATAATTGCGCTGGTTCATGGTTCGCTGGTTCAATGATCAGGTGCTTCAAACGCAAACGAAGAGATGGCTCATTTTTATTAAATAAAAATGTCCCGCGGGCAGCAATAAAACGTTCAATTTCACCGTGTAGAATGAATTCATATACAAAACTAAAGGATTTGACTTCAATAACCAGAACGGATGGTGTTCGAGTTCTGAATTATTCCGCACGTCGGCCGGGTTTAAATATGAGGCGGGCTGAGTGAAAATATTTTGTCAAAATAAAATTAAAAATAATGAAATTTAGACTTTTTAATTGATTAAGGTTTTTATGAGTTTGCCTTATTTATTTTTAATTTGCAATATTTTTATGAATTGCTCCGCACAACGGGCGGGTTTTAATGCTAGACTCCATATCTGGAAATATATATATATATATACATATATAAGAAATGATCTGTTTGTCAGTGTGTATGTATGCTTGAATATGAGGTGACATAATTGCGCGGGCTCAATGGTATAGATCAGGGGCTTCAAACGTAAACGAAGCGATGGATCCTGTGTATGAAATAAAAATGTCCCGCGGGCAGTAACTATGGACAATATGACGTTCAATTTCACCGTGTAGAATGAATTAATATACAAAACTAACGGATTTGACTTCAAGATCCAGAACGGATAGTGTTTGACTTAAAATTATTTCGCACGACGGGCGGGTTTAAATATGAGGCGGATTGAGGGAAAATATTCTGTCAAAAAAAGAAAAAAAGATTAAACTTAGACTTTTCAATTGATTACAATTTGATGAGTCTGCCCTTTTTCTTATTTAATTTTCAATATCATTTTATGAATTAAATATAAATTTCATTTTAAGAATTGTTCCGCACAACGGGCGGGTTTTAATGCTAGTATATACATAAAGAAGAAATTATCTGTCTGTCTGTGTATGTATGCTTGAATATGAGGTGAAATAATTGCGCTGGTTCATGGTTCGCTGGTTCAATGATCAGGTGCTTCAAACGCAAACGAAGAGATGGCTCATTTTTATTAAATAAAAATGTCCCGCGGGCAGCAATAAAACGTTCAATTTCACCGTGTAGAATGAATTCATATACAAAACTAAAGGATTTGACTTCAATAACCAGAACGGATGGTGTTCGAGTTCTGAATTATTCCGCACGTCGGCCGGGTTTAAATATGAGGCGGGCTGAGTGAAAATATTTTGTCAAAATAAAATTAAAAATAATGAAATTTAGACTTTTTAATTGATTAAGGTTTTTATGAGTTTGCCTTATTTATTTTTAATTTGCAATATTTTTATGAATTGCTCCGCACAACGGGCGGGTTTTAATGCTAGACTCCATATCTGGAAATATATATATATATATACATATATAAGAAATGATCTGTTTGTCAGTGTGTATGTATGCTTGAATATGAGGTGACATAATTGCGCGGGCTCAATGGTATAGATCAGGGGCTTCAAACGTAAACGAAGCGATGGATCCTGTGTATGAAATAAAAATGTCCCGCGGGCAGTAACTATGGACAATATGACGTTCAATTTCACCGTGTAGAATGAATTAATATACAAAACTAACGGATTTGACTTCAAGATCCAGAACGGATAGTGTTTGACTTATAAATTATTTCGCACGACGGGCGGGTTTAAATATGAGGCGGATTGAGGGAAAATATTCTGTCAAAAAAAGAAAAAAAGATTAAACTTAGACTTTTCAATTGATTACAATTTGATGAGTCTGCCGTTTTTCTTATTTAATTTTCAATATCATTTTAATAATTAAATATAAATTTCATTTCAAGAATTGTTCCGCACAACGGGCGGGTTTTAATGCTAGTATATATATCTATATATATAAAAGAGATCCTCTGTGTGTCTGTCTGTGTGTGTGTCTGTCTGTGTGTCTGTTCGACCCTCCTTGGTCCATTTTCTATCAGCTATTATTCGGCCACCACTTGGTGTACCCGCTGAAAATTTATACCATCACGTTGGAAATTTTCTTGTCTACACTTTAGATTAAATTTTAAATTTCAAAAATGAAATCAAAAAAAGTTATAGCGGTGAAAAGACAAAATGAACCCTGAAAAATGCGAAAATTGTGGTCAATGCTCTGCCATCTACTCCTCATAAACCAGAAATGGTACAGCCAAACAGATTATACCACTGTGTAGAGAATTTTCTGTTCTACAAGATAGGTTATAATTAATATCAAAAAATTAAATATAAAATATGTAAAAATGACAAAATTTCAGTCTACATTCAAAATTATATTTAAGCTCGACGCGTCCGATTTTCTGTACTTTTTTCTCTATTTCTCAGCAACTAAACATCACACATCTAAATAAATATTACCATCATGCTGGGAATTTTGTTTTCTACAGCACGGTATAAATTTTAATTTTCCAGAGCGTATTAGGAAAAAGTTACGGCGGTGTGAAGTCAAAATGACAAAGTCAAAAAGGCACTGAAAAACGCGAATATTTTGGTCAATATTCCGCTATCTATTCCTCTTAAACCAGCAGAGTTACAGTTATAAAAATTATACTATTGTGTAGAAAATTTTGTGTTCTACAAGAAACGTTATAATTTATACCCACAAATGATACAAAAAACGTGTAAAATTGGAAAAATTCTCAAATACATCCAAAATTACACTTGAACACCGTGCGACTAAAATTAATTCATTTTTCTACCTATTTCTCAAGAACTATTTGTTACACATAAAAATAAATTATACCATTGTGCTGGAAAGTTTGTTTTCTACAATACGGTATAATTCTTAATTTTCCAAAGTGTATCTGAAGGAAGTTACGGCGGTGTAAAGTCAAATGGACATATTGCCAATTTGACAGCTATTATGCGCACTTGCGATTACACAGGAATATACTACTGTGTAGAGAATTTTGTGTTCTACAAGAAAATGTATAATTTATACCCACAAATGATACAAAAAACGTGTAAAATTGGCAAAATTCTCAAATACATCCAAAATTACACTTGAACACCGGGTGACTAAAATTAATTCATTTTTCTACCCATTTCTCAGGAACTGTTTGTCATACATTAAAATTAATTATACCATCGTGCTAGAAATTTTGTTTTCTACAATACGGTATAATCTTTAATTTTCCAAAGTGTATCTGAAGGAAGTTACGGCGGTGTAAAGTCAAATTGTCATGTTGCCAATTTGACAGCTATTATGCGCACTTGCGATTACACATGAATATACACTGATTTAATTTCACTGAAGTCCAATCATAATTTACGCACTTGCGATTACACAGGAATATACTACTGTGTAGATAATTTTGTGTTCTACAAGATAAGCTATAATTTATACCCACAAATGATACAAAAAACGTGTAAAATTGGCAAAATTCTCAAATACATCCAAAATTTCACTTGAACACCGGCCGAATAAAATTAATTAATTTTTCTACTATTTCTCAGTAACTATTTGTTAAACATAAAAATAAATTATACCATCGTGCTAGAAATCTTGTTTTCTACAATACGGTATAATTTGTAATTTTACAAAGTGTATCTGAAGGAAGTTACGGCGGTGTAAAGTCAAATTATCATGTTGCCAATTTGACAGCTATTATGCGCACTTGCGATTACACAGGAATATACACCGATTAAATTTCACTGAAGCCCAATCACAATTAATAATTCATCATATTATCTCCAAGCATGGATGGTGTGGTTTTATTGCGTACAGTTTAATTAATGCTACACTATACTGAATATAAAGGCTTTATTGTCCTCAATAACGGAATATACTACTGTGTAGAAAATTTTGTGTTCTACAAGAAAATGTATAATTTATACCCACAAATGATACAAAAAACGTGTAAAATTGGCAAAATTCTCAAATACATCCAAAATTACACTTGAGCACCGGGTGACTAAAATTTATTCATTTTTCTACCTATTTCTCAAAAACTAATTGTGACACATTAAAATGAATTATACCATCGTGCTAGAAATTTTGGTTTCTACAATACGGTATAATTCTTAAATATCCAAAGTGTATCTGAAGGAAGTTACGGCGGTGTAAAGTCAAAATGTCATGTTGCCAATTTGACAGCTATTATGCGCACTGGCGATTACACATGAATATACACTGATTTAATTTCACTGAAGTCTAATCACAATTGACGCACTTGCGATTACTCAGGAACATGCTACTGTGTAGAGAATTTTGTGTTCTACAAGATAAGCTATAATTTATACCCACAAATGATACAAAAAACGTGTAAAATTGGCAAAATTCTCAAATCCATCCAAAATTACACTTGAACACCGGGCGACTAAAATTAATTCATTTTTCTAGCTATTTCTCAGGAACTATTTGTTACACATAAAAATAAATTATACCATCGTGCTAGAAATTTTGTTTTCTACAATACGGTATAATTTGTAATTTTGCAAAGTGTATCTAAAGGAAGTTACGGCGGTGTAAATTCAAAAGGACATATTGCCAATTTGACAGCTATTATGCGCACTTGCGATTACACAGGAATATACTACTATGTAGATAATTTTGTGTTCTACAAGATAAGCTATAATGTATACCCACAAATGATACAAAAAACGTGTAAAATTGGCAAAATTCTCAAATACATCCAAAATTACACTTGAACACCGGGTGACTAAAATTTATTCATTTTTCTACCCATTTCTCAGGAACTGTTTGTCATACATTAAAATTAATTATACCATCGTGCTAGAAATTTTGTTTTCTACAACACGGTATTATTCTTAATTTTCCAAAGTGTATCTGAATTTTCCAAAGTGTATCTGAAGTGTTATGAATTGCTCCGCACAACGGGCGGGTTTTAATGCTATATATATATATATATATCTATATATATAAAAGAGATCCTCTGTGTGTCTGTCTGTGTGTGTGTCTGTCTGTGTGTCTGTTCGACCCTCCTTGGTCCATTTTCTATCAGCTATTATTCGGCCACCACTTGGTGTACCCGCTGAAAATTTATACCATCACGTTGGAAATTTTCTTGTCTACACTTTAGATTAAATTTTAAATTTCAAAAATGAAATCAAAAAAAGTTATAGCGGTGAAAAGACAAAATGAACCCTGAAAAATGCGAAAATTGTGGTCAATGCTCTGCCATCTACTCCTCATAAACCAGAAATGGTACAGCCAAACAGATTATACCACTGTGTAGAGAATTTTCTGTTCTACAAGATAGGTTATAATTATTATCAAAAAATTAAATATAAAATATGTAAAAATGACAAAATTTCAGTCTACATTCAAAATTATATTTAAGCTCGACGCGTCCGATTTTCTGTACTTTTTTCTCTATTTCTCAGCAACTAAACATCACACATCTAAATAAATATTACCATCATGCTGGGAATTTTGTTTTCTACAGCACGGTATAAATTTTAATTTTCCAGAGCGTATTAGGAAAAAGTTACGGCGGTGTGAAGTCAAAATGACAAAGTCAAAAAGGCACTGAAAAACGCGAATATTTTGGTCAATATTCCGCTATCTATTCCTCTTAAACCAGCAGAGTTACAGTTATAAAAATTATACTATTGTGTAGAAAATTTTGTGTTCTACAAGAAACGCTATAATTTATACCCACAAATGATACAAAAAACGTGTAAAATTGGAAAAATTCTCAAATACATCCAAAATTACACTTGAACACCGTGCGACTAAAATTAATTCATTTTTCTACCTATTTCTCAAGAACTATTTGTTACACATAAAAATAAATTATACCATTGTGCTGGAAAGTTTGTTTTCTACAATACGGTATAATTTGTAATTTTGCAAAGTGTATCTAAAGGAAGTTACGGCGGTGTAAATTCAAAAGGACATATTGCCAATTTGACAGCTATTATGCGCACTTGCGATTACACAGGAATATACTACTATGTAGATAATTTTGTGTTCTACAAGATAAGCTATAATTTATACCCACAAATGATACAAAAAACGTGTAAAATTGGCAAAATTCTCAAATACATCCAAAATTACACTTGAACACCGGGTGACTAAAATTTATTCATTTTTCTACCCATTTCTCAGGAACTGTTTGTCATACATTAAAATTAATTATACCATCGTGCTAGAAATTTTGTTTTCTACAACACGGTATTATTCTTAATTTTCCAAAGTGTATCTGAATTTTCCAAAGTGTATCTGAAGTGTTATGAATTGCTCCGCACAACGGGCGGGTTTTAATGCTATATATATATATACTAGCATTAAAACCCGCCCGTTGTGCGGAAGAATTCATAAAAATATTGCAAATTAAAAATAAATAAGGCAAACTCATAAAAACCTTAATCAATTAAAAAGTCTAAATTTCATTATTTTTAATTTACATTTTGACAAAATATTTTCACTCAGCCCGCCTCATATTTAAACCCGGCCGACGTGCGGAATAATTCAGAACTCGAACACCATCCGTTCTGGTTCTTGAAGTCAAATCCATTAGTTTTGTATATGAATTCATTCTATACGGTGAAATTGAACGTTTTATTGCTGCCCGCGGGACATTTTTATTTCATAAAAATGAGCCATCGCTTCGTTTGCGTTTGAAGCCCCTGATCATTGAACCAGCGAACCATGAACCAGCGCAATTATGTCACCTCATATTCAAGCATACATACACAGACAGACAGATAATTTCTTCTTTATGTATATATATTCTTTATGTAACCCACAGGAAAGTTATAGCTAATCTAAAAGTCTAAATGTGAAATTTATGTTTCAATTTAGAAAACATGTTTTTCCACAACACTATCAAAACAATGCAGCCTTCTGTCATCTCTATAATTACAGGTTAATGCTTCCGCTAAAACAGCATAAGTTGGCATTACATGATATTGCAACCCATATCCTTATGCAACTTATGCTTATGCAACTTGAAATTAAACCAATTAAATTACACAGTTAAATTCAGTAGTTTACTTTGTTCCCAATAGCATTTTACCCGCCCGTCGTGCGGAAAGTTATTGAGGACAATAAAGCCTTTATATTCAGTAGAGTGTAGCATTAATTAAACTGTACGCAATAAAACCACACCATCCATGCTTGGAGATAATATGATGCATTCTTAATTGTGATTGGGCTTCAGTGAAATTTAATCGGTGTATATTCCTGTGTAATCGCAAGTGCGCATAATAGCTGTCAAATTGGCAATATGTCCTTTTGACTTTACACCGCCGTAACTTCCTTCAGATACCCTTTGGAAATTACAAATTATACCGTATTGTAGAAGAAAAGATTTCTAGAACGATGGTATAATTTATTTTTATGTGTAACAAATAGTTACTGAGAAATAGTAGAAAAATGAATTAATTTTAGTCGCCCGGTGTTCAAGTGTAATTTTGGATGTATTTGAGAATTTTGCCAATTTTACACGTTTTTTGTATCATTTGTGGGTATAAATTATAGCTTATCTTGTAGAACACAAAATTCTCTACACAGTAGTATATTCCTGTGTAATCGCAAGTGCGTAAATTGTGATTGGACTTCAGTGAAATTTAATCAGTGTATATTCATGTGTAATCGCAAGTACGCATAATAGCTGTCAAATTGGCAACATGACATTTTGACTTTACACCGGCGTAACTTCCTTCAGATACACTTTGGAAAATTAATAATTATACCGTACTGTAGGAAACAAAATTTCTAGCACGATGGTATAATTAATTTTAATGTATGACAAATAGTTCCTGAGAAATGGGTATAAAAATGAATAAATTGTAGTCACCCGGTGTTCAAGTGTCATTTTGGATGTATTTGAGAATTTTGCCAATTTTACACGTTTTTTGTATCATTTGTGGGTATAAATTACACCTTTTCTTGTAGAACACAAAATTCTCTACACAGTAGTATATTCCTGTGTAATCGCAAGTGCGCATAATAGCTGTCAAATTGGCAATATGTCCTTTTGACTTTACACCGCCGTCACTTCCTTCAGATACACTTTGGAAAATTAAGAATTATACCGCATTTTAAAAAATACAATTTCCAGCACGATGATATAATTTATTTGAATGTGTGACAAATAGTTCCTGAGAAATAGGTAGAAAAATGAATTAATTTAGGCGCCCGGTGATCAAGTGTAATTTTGGATGTATTTGACAATTTTGCCAATTTTACACATTTTTTGTATCATTTGTGGGTATAAATTATAACTTTTCTTGTAGAACACAAAATTATCTACACAATAGTATAATTTTTATAGCTGTACCATTGCTGGTTTATGAGGAATAGATAGGGGAATATTTACCAAAACATTCACGGTTTCCAGTGCTAATTTTGCATTTTTGACTTTGTCATTTTGACTTCACACCGCCGTAACTTTTTTTTAATACACTTTGGAAAATTAAAAATTATACCGTGTTGTAGCAAACAAAATTCCCAGCATGATGGTATTATTTATTTAGTTGTGTGATAATTAGTTTTTGATACATAGAGAAAAAAGTATAGAAAATCGGACGCGTGGAGTATAAATATAATTTTGAATATAGATTGAAATTTTGTCATGTTTACATCTTTTATGTTCTATTTTTGGATATGAATTATAACCTATCTTGTAGAACAGAAAATTCTCTACACAGTGGTATAATCTGTTTGGCTGTACCATTTCTGGTTTATGAGGAGTAGATGGCAGAGCATTGACCACAATTTTCGCATTTTTCAGGGTTCATTTTGTCTTTTCACCGCTATAACTTTTTTTGATTTCATTTTTGAAATTTAAAATTTAATCTAAAGTGTAGACAAGAAAATTTCCAACGTGATGGTATAAATTGTTAGCGGGTAGGCTGAGTGGTGGCCGAATAATAGCTGATAGAAAATGGACCAAGGAGGGTCGAACACACACACAGACACACACACACACACACAGACAGACACACAGAGGATCTCTTTTATATATATAGATATATAATTTCTTCTTTATGTATATATATAGCATTAAAACCGCATTAAAACCCGCCCGTTGTG
The DNA here is from genome assembly GCA_916048095.2 of Sacculina carcini. Taxonomy (NCBI): domain Eukaryota; kingdom Metazoa; phylum Arthropoda; class Thecostraca; family Sacculinidae; genus Sacculina; species Sacculina carcini. The sequence goes on along the minus strand of OU696591.1, from coordinate 4,790,320 downwards.
CGGAACAATTCATAAAAATATTGCAAATTAAAAATAAATAAGGCAAACTCATGAAGACCTTAATCAATTAAAAAGTCTAAATTTCATTATTTTTAATTTTATTTTGACAAAATATTTTCACTCAACCCGCCTCATATTTAAACCCGCCCGACGTGAGGAAAAATTCAGAACTCGAACACCATCCGTTCTGGTTCTTGAAGTCAAATCCATTAGTTTTGTATATGAATTCATTCTATACGGTGAAATTGAACGTTTTATTGCTGCCCGCGGGACATTTTTATTTCATAAAAATGAGCCATCGCTTCGTTTGCGTTTGAAGCCCCTGATAATTGAACCAGCGAACCATGAGCCATTGAACGTTCTATTGTCTATAGTTGCTGCCCGCGGAACATTTTTATTTATAAAAAAAAAACCTTTTTTTAAATGAACCATTTGAAAAAATGATCTAAAAACATTTTTTTAAACCCACCCGTCGTGCGGAACAATTCATACAATAAAATTCATAAAATATCCATAAAATATAATGAATACAAATCGAAAAGCAAAAAATGTAACCTATAAATATCTTAACCAATAGAAAAGTCTAAATGTGAATATTTTTGTTCTTATTTTGACAAATATTATCCCTCAACCCGCCAGATATATAAATCTGCCCGTCGTGTGGTATAATTCAGAACACAAACACGAAACAAACAATGAAAGATGATGAAATCTTTTCATCAGACTGTTTCCAAACTATATTTATTACTTAACATCATTCCCCAATATCATTTGCTTAAGTACTATTTCACTTTTACCGCTATAATATTTATTGTTAAAATTTATATATTTTCCGCTATCATTAAAACCCAATATAACCTGAGTCAAACCTACCCAACCCAACCCAACCATTCAATCTTGACCGCTCTCAGCCTAGTCTGAGGTGATTTAACTTATTAGTTTGTGATCACAAAATATACTGATGCGATCATAATTTGTAATCAGAAGACTGAGATTATCTACCCCAGGGGTCCCAAACACGCGGCCCACCAATACTTTTCTCTCAACCCGCCAATATAGTATCGGGACCAAACTGTAAGGTAGCTAAATTCACATTTGTTGCATAATGCGATATAATTTTACACCATTATCATATTATCTCATAATTCCCGGTTAATGCTTCCACTAATGCATCATATTCATACAGTTGTTATTTTTTGGATTACATCGATAATGCAGCCCTTGATATTAAAGCCGATATTATATTATGCAATCTATATTCTGCTACGTATTATTCCTAATACATATATCATCAGATCGCAAAATATATTTAAAGGTTCACATCATTCTCCAAAATCATTTGCTTAAGAGCTATTCTACTTTTATCGCTAGAATATTTACTGCTAGCAAAATATCATATACCTCGCTATCATTTAAACCCACTCTTTATAGATACATTTAATTCGCCCGTCGTGCGGAACAGTTCATAAAATATAATTAATATTCAATTCATAAAAAAATTAGTGCAAATTGAAAAAGAAAAACAAACCCACAGGAAAGTTATAGCTAATCTAAAAGTCTAAATGTGAAATTTATGTTTCAATTTAGAAAACATGTTTTTCCACAACACTATCAAAACAATGCAACCTTCTGTCATCTCTATAATTCCAGGTTAATGCTTCCGCTAAAACAGCATAAGTTGGCATTACATGATATTGCAGCCCATATCCTTATGCAACTTATGCTTATGCAACTTGAAATTAAACCAATTAAATTACACAGTTAAATTCAGTAGTTTACTTTGTTCCCAATAGCATTTTACCCGCCCGTCGTGCGGAACGTTATTGAGGACAATAAAGCCTTTATATTCAGTAGAGTGTAGCATTAATTAAACTGTACGCAATAAAACCACACCATCCATGCTTGGAGATAATATGATGCATTCTTAATTGTGATTGGGCTTCAGTGAAATTTAATCGGTGTATATTCCTGTGTAATCGCAAGTGCGCATAATAGCTGTCAAATTGGCAATATGTCCTTTTGACTTTACACCGCCGTAACTTCCTTCAGATACCCTTTGGAAAATTACAAATTATACCGTATTGTAGAAGAAAAGGTTTCTAGAACGATGGTATAATTTATTTTTATGTGTAACAAATAGTTACTGAGAAATAGTAGAAAAATGAATTAATTTTAGTCGCCCGGTGTTCAAGTGTAATTTTGGATGTATTTGAGAATTTTGCCAATTTTACACGTTTTTTGTATCATTTGTGGGTATAAATTATAGCTTATCTTGTAGAACACAAAATTCTCTACACAGTAGTATATTCCTGTGTAATCGCAAGTGCGTAAATTGTGATTGGACTTCAGTGAAATTTAATCAGTGTATATTCATGTGTAATCGCAAGTACGCATAATAGCTGTCAAATTGGCAACATGACATTTTGACATTACACCGGCGTAACTTCCTTCAGATACACTTTGGAAAATTAATAATTATACCGTACTGTAGGAAACAAAATTTCTAGCACGATGGTATAATTAATTTTAATGTATAACAAATAGTTCCTGAGAAATGGGTATAAAAATGAATAAATTGTAGTCACCCGGTGTTCAAGTGTAATTTTGGATGTATTTGAGAATTTTGCCAATTTTACAGGTTTTTTGTATCATTTGTGGGTATAAATTACACCTTTTCTTGTAGAACACAAAATTCTCTACACAGTAGTATATTCCTGTGTAATCGCAAGTGCGCATAATAGCTGTCAAATTGGCAATATGTCCTTTTGACTTTACACCGCCGTCACTTCCTTCAGATACACTTTGGAAAATTAAGAATTATACCGCATTTAAAAAAATACAATTTCCAGCACGATGATATAATTTATTTTAATGTGTGACAAATAGTTCCTGAGAAATAGGTAGAAAAATGAATTAATTTAGGCGCCCGGTGATCAAGTGTAATTTTGGATGTATTTGACAATTTTGCCAATTTTACACATTTTTTGTATCATTTGTGGGTATAAATTATAACTTTTCTTGTAGAACACAAAATTATCTACACAATAGTATAATTTTTATAGCTGTACCATTGCTGGTTTATGAGGAATAGATAGGGGAATATTTACCAAAACATTCACGGTTTCCAGTGCTAATTTTGCATTTTTGACTTTGTCATTTTGACTTCACACCGCCGTAACTTTTTTTTAATACACTTTGGAAAATTAAAAATTATACCGTGTTGTAGCAAACAAAATTCCCAGCATGATGGTATTATTTATTTAGTTGTGTGATAATTAGTTTTTGATACATAGAGAAAAAAGTATAGAAAATCGGACGCGTGGAGTATAAATATAATTTTGAATATAGATTGAAATTTTGTCATGTTTACATCTTTTATGTTCTATTTTTGGATATGAATTATAATCTATCTTGTAGAACAGAAAATTCTCTACACAGTGGTACAATCTGTTTGGCTGTACCATTTCTGGTTTATGAGGAGTAGATGGCAGAGCATTGACCACAATTTTCGCATTTTTCAGGGTTCATTTTGTGTTTTCACCGCGATAACTTTTTTTGATTTCATTTTTGAAATTTAAAATTTAATCTAAAGTGTAGACAAGAAAATTTCCAACGTGATGGTATAAATTGTTAGCGGGTAGGCTGAGTGGTGGCCGAATAATAGCTGATAGAAAATGGACCAAGGAGGGTCGAACACACACACAGACACACAGACACACACACACACAGAGGATCTCTTTTATATATATAGATATATCTATATATATAAAAGAGATCCTCTGTGTGTCTGTGTGTGTGTCTGTCTGTCTGTGTGTCTGTTCGACCCTCCTTGGTCCATTTTCTATCAGCTATTATTCGGCCACCACTCAGCCTACCCGCTAACAATTTATACCATCACGTTGGAAATTTTCTTGTCTACACTTTAGATTAAATTTTAAATTTCCAAAATGAAATCAAAAAAAGTTATAGCGGTGAAAAGACAAAATGAACCCTTAAAAATGCGAAAATTGTGGTCAATGATCTGCCATCTACTCCTCATAAACCAGAAATGGTACAGCCAAACAGATTATACCACTGTGTAGAAAATTTTCTGTTCTACAAGATAGGTTATAATTAATATCCAAAAATTAAATATAAAATATGTAAAAATGACAAAATTTCAGTCTACATTCAAAATTATATTTATGCTCGACGCGTCCGATTTTCTGTACTTTTTTCTCTATTTCTCAGCAACTAAACATCACACATCTAAATAAATATTACCATCATGCTGGGAATTTTGTTTTCTACAGCACGGTATAAATTTTAATTTTCCAGAGCGTTTTAAGAAAAAGTTACGGCGGTGTGAAGTCAAAATGACAAAGTCAAAAAGGCACTGAAAAACGCGAATATTTTGGTCAATATTCCGCTATCTATTCCTCTTAAACCAGCAGAGTTACAGTTATAAAAATTATACTATTGTGTAGAAAATTTTGTGTTCTACAAGAAACGCTATAATTTATACCCACAAATGATACAAAAAACGTGTAAAATTGGAAAAATTCTCAAATACATCCAAAATTACACTTGAACACCGTGCGACTAAAATTAATTCATTTTTCTACCTATTTCTCAAGAACTATTTGTTACACATAAAAATAAATTATACCATTGTGCTGGAAAGTTTGTTTTCTACAATACGGTATAATTCTTAATTTTCCAAAGTGTATCTGAAGGAAGTTACGGCGGTGTAAAGTCAAATGGACATATTGCCAATTTGACAGCTATTATGCGCACTTGCGATTACACATGAATATACACTGATTTAATTTCACTGAAGTCCAATCATAATTTACGCGCTTGCGATTACACAGGAATATACTACTGTGTAGATAATTTTGTGTTCTACAAGATAAGCTATAATTTATACCCACAAATGATACAAAAAACGTGTAAAATTGGCAAAATTCTCAAATACATCCAAAATTTCACTTGAACACCGGCCGAATAAAATTAATTAATTTTTCTACTATTTCTCAGTAACTATTTGTTAAACATAAAAATAAATTATACCATCGTGCTAGAAATCTTGTTTTCTACAACACGGTATTATTCTTAATTTTCCAAAGTGTATCTGAATTTTCCAAAGTGTATCTGAAGTGTTATGAATTGCTCCGCACAACGGGCGGGTTTTAATGCTATATATATATATATATATACATAAAGAAGAAATTATCTGTCTGTCTGTGTATGTATGCTTGAATATGAGGTGACATAATTGCGCTGGTTCATGGTTCGCTGGTTCAATGATCAGGGGCTTCAAACGCAAACGAAGCGATGGCTCATTTTTATGAAATAAAAATGTCCCGCGGGCAGCAATAAAACGTTCAATTTCACCGTATAGAATGAATTCATATACAAAACTAATGGATTTGACTTCAAGAACCAGAACGGATGGTGTTCGAGTTCTGAATTATTCCTCACGTCGGGCGGGTTTAAATATGAGGCGGGATGAGTGAAAATATTTTGTCAAAATAAAATTAAAAATAATGAAATTTAGACCTTTTAATTGATTAATGTTTTCATGAGTTTGCCTTATTTATTTTTAATTTGCAATATTTTTATGAATTGCTCCGCACAACGGGCGGGTTTTAATGCCATATATATACATAAAGAAGAAATTATCTGTCTGTCTGTGTATGTATGCTTGAATATTAGGTGACATAATTGCGCTGGTTCATGGTTCGCTGGTTCAATGATCAGGGGCTTCAAACGCAAACGAAGCGATGGCTCATTTTTATGAAATAAAAATGTCCCGCGGGCAGCAATAAAACGTTCAATTTCACCGTATAGAATGAATTCATATACAAAACTAATGGATTCAACTTCAAGAACCAGAACGGATGGTGTTCGAGTTCTGAATTTTTCCTCACGTCGGGCGGGTTTAAATATGAGGCGGGTTGAGTGAAAATATTTTGTCAAAATAAAATTAAAAATAATGAAATTTAGACCTTTTAATTGATTAAGGTTTTCATGACTTTGCCTTATTTATTTTTAATTTGCAATTTTTTTATTAATTGCTCCGCACAACGGGCGGGTTTTAATGCTAGTCTATATATATAAAAGAGATCCTCTGTGTGTCTGTCTGTGTGTGTGTCTGTCTGTGTGTCTGTTCGACCCTCCTTGGTCCATTTTCTATCAGCTATTATTCGGCCACCACTTGGTGTACCCGCTGAAAATTTATACCATCACGTTGGAAATTTTCTTGTCTACACTTTAGATTAAATTTTAAATTTCAAAAATGAAATCAAAAAAAGTTATAGCGGTGAAAAGACAAAATGAACCCTGAAAAATGCGAAAATTGTGGTCAATGCTCTGCCATCTACTCCTCATAAACCAGAAATGGTACAGCCAAACAGATTATACCACTGTGTAGAGAATTTTCTGTTCTACAAGATAGGTTATAATTATTATCAAAAAATTAAATATAAAATATGTAAAAATGACAAAATTTCAGTCTACATTCAAAATTATATTTAAGCTCGACGCGTCCGATTTTCTGTACTTTTTTCTCTATTTCTCAGCAACTAAACATCACACATCTAAATAAATATTACCATCATGCTGGGAATTTTGTTTTCTACAGCACGGTATAAATTTTAATTTTCCAGAGCGTATTAGGAAAAAGTTACGGCGGTGTGAAGTCAAAATGACAAAGTCAAAAAGGCACTGAAAAACGCGAATATTTTGGTCAATATTCCGCTATCTATTCCTCTTAAACCAGCAGAGTTACAGTTATAAAAATTATACTATTGTGTAGAAAATTTTGTGTTCTACAAGAAACGCTATAATTTATACCCACAAATGATACAAAAAACGTGTAAAATTGGAAAAATTCTCAAATACATCCAAAATTACACTTGAACACCGTGCGACTAAAATTAATTCATTTTTCTACCTATTTCTCAAGAACTATTTGTTACACATAAAAATAAATTATACCATTGTGCTGGAAAGTTTGTTTTCTACAATACGGTATAATTTGTAATTTTGCAAAGTGTATCTAAAGGAAGTTACGGCGGTGTAAATTCAAAAGGACATATTGCCAATTTGACAGCTATTATGCGCACTTGCGATTACACAGGAATATACTACTATGTAGATAATTTTGTGTTCTACAAGATAAGCTATAATTTATACCCACAAATGATACAAAAAACGTGTAAAATTGGCAAAATTCTCAAATACATCCAAAATTACACTTGAACACCGGGTGACTAAAATTTATTCATTTTTCTACCCATTTCTCAGGAACTGTTTGTCATACATTAAAATTAATTATACCATCGTGCTAGAAATTTTGTTTTCTACAACACGGTATTATTCTTAATTTTCCAAAGTGTATCTGAATTTTCCAAAGTGTATCTGAAGTGTTATGAATTGCTCCGCACAACGGGCGGGTTTTAATGCTATATATATATATACTAGCATTAAAACCCGCCCGTTGTGCGGAAGAATTCATAAAAATATTGCAAATTAAAAATAAATAAGGCAAACTCATAAAAACCTTAATCAATTAAAAAGTCTAAATTTCATTATTTTTAATTTACATTTTGACAAAATATTTTCACTCAGCCCGCCTCATATTTAAACCCGGCCGACGTGCGGAATAATTCAGAACTCGAACACCATTCGTTCTGGTTCTTGAAGTCAAATCCATTAGTTTTGTATATGAATTCATTCTATACGGTGAAATTGAACGTTTTATTGCTGCCCGCGGGACATTTTTATTTCATAAAAATGAGCCATCGCTTCGTTTGCGTTTGAAGCCCCTGATCATTGAACCAGCGAACCATGAACCAGCGCAATTATGTCACCTCATATTCAAGCATACATACACAGACAGACAGATAATTTCTTCTTTATGTATATATATTCTTTATGTAACCCACAGGAAAGTTATAGCTAATCTAAAAGTCTAAATGTGAAATTTATGTTTCAATTTAGAAAACATGTTTTTCCACAACACTATCAAAACAATGCAGCCTTCTGTCATCTCTATAATTACAGGTTAATGCTTCCGCTAAAACAGCATAAGTTGGCATTACATGATATTGCAACCCATATCCTTATGCAACTTATGCTTATGCAACTTGAAATTAAACCAATTAAATTACACAGTTAAATTCAGTAGTTTACTTTGTTCCCAATAGCATTTTACCCGCCCGTCGTGCGGAAAGTTATTGAGGACAATAAAGCCTTTATATTCAGTAGAGTGTAGCATTAATTAAACTGTACGCAATAAAACCACACCATCCATGCTTGGAGATAATATGATGCATTCTTAATTGTGATTGGGCTTCAGTGAAATTTAATCGGTGTATATTCCTGTGTAATCGCAAGTGCGCATAATAGCTGTCAAATTGGCAATATGTCCTTTTGACTTTACACCGCCGTAACTTCCTTCAGATACCCTTTGGAAATTACAAATTATACCGTATTGTAGAAGAAAAGATTTCTAGAACGATGGTATAATTTATTTTTATGTGTAACAAATAGTTACTGAGAAATAGTAGAAAAATGAATTAATTTTAGTCGCCCGGTGTTCAAGTGTAATTTTGGATGTATTTGAGAATTTTGCCAATTTTACACGTTTTTTGTATCATTTGTGGGTATAAATTATAGCTTATCTTGTAGAACACAAAATTCTCTACACAGTAGTATATTCCTGTGTAATCGCAAGTGCGTAAATTGTGATTGGACTTCAGTGAAATTTAATCAGTGTATATTCATGTGTAATCGCAAGTACGCATAATAGCTGTCAAATTGGCAACATGACATTTTGACTTTACACCGGCGTAACTTCCTTCAGATACACTTTGGAAAATTAATAATTATACCGTACTGTAGGAAACAAAATTTCTAGCACGATGGTATAATTAATTTTAATGTATGACAAATAGTTCCTGAGAAATGGGTATAAAAATGAATAAATTGTAGTCACCCGGTGTTCAAGTGTCATTTTGGATGTATTTGAGAATTTTGCCAATTTTACACGTTTTTTGTATCATTTGTGGGTATAAATTACACCTTTTCTTGTAGAACACAAAATTCTCTACACAGTAGTATATTCCTGTGTAATCGCAAGTGCGCATAATAGCTGTCAAATTGGCAATATGTCCTTTTGACTTTACACCGCCGTCACTTCCTTCAGATACACTTTGGAAAATTAAGAATTATACCGCATTTTAAAAAATACAATTTCCAGCACGATGATATAATTTATTTGAATGTGTGACAAATAGTTCCTGAGAAATAGGTAGAAAAATGAATTAATTTAGGCGCCCGGTGATCAAGTGTAATTTTGGATGTATTTGACAATTTTGCCAATTTTACACATTTTTTGTATCATTTGTGGGTATAAATTATAACTTTTCTTGTAGAACACAAAATTATCTACACAATAGTATAATTTTTATAGCTGTACCATTGCTGGTTTATGAGGAATAGATAGGGGAATATTTACCAAAACATTCACGGTTTCCAGTGCTAATTTTGCATTTTTGACTTTGTCATTTTGACTTCACACCGCCGTAACTTTTTTTTAATACACTTTGGAAAATTAAAAATTATACCGTGTTGTAGCAAACAAAATTCCCAGCATGATGGTATTATTTATTTAGTTGTGTGATAATTAGTTTTTGATACATAGAGAAAAAAGTATAGAAAATCGGACGCGTGGAGTATAAATATAATTTTGAATATAGATTGAAATTTTGTCATGTTTACATCTTTTATGTTCTATTTTTGGATATGAATTATAACCTATCTTGTAGAACAGAAAATTCTCTACACAGTGGTATAATCTGTTTGGCTGTACCATTTCTGGTTTATGAGGAGTAGATGGCAGAGCATTGACCACAATTTTCGCATTTTTCAGGGTTCATTTTGTCTTTTCACCGCTATAACTTTTTTTGATTTCATTTTTGAAATTTAAAATTTAATCTAAAGTGTAGACAAGAAAATTTCCAACGTGATGGTATAAATTGTTAGCGGGTAGGCTGAGTGGTGGCCGAATAATAGCTGATAGAAAATGGACCAAGGAGGGTCGAACACACACACAGACACACACACACACACACAGACAGACACACAGAGGATCTCTTTTATATATATTAGATATATAATTTCTTCTTTATGTATATATATAGCATTAAAACCGCATTAAAACCCGCCCGTTGTGCGGAACAATTCATAAAAATATTGCAAATTAAAAATAAATAAGGCAAACTCATGAAGACCTTAATCAATTAAAAAGTCTAAATTTCATTATTTTTAATTTTATTTTGACAAAATATTTTCACTCAACCCGCCTCATATTTAAACCCGCCCGACGTGAGGAAAAATTCAGAACTCGAACACCATCCGTTCTGGTTCTTGAAGTCAAATCCATTAGTTTTGTATATGAATTCATTCTATACGGTGAAATTGAACGTTTTATTGCTGCCCGCGGGACATTTTTATTTCATAAAAATGAGCCATCGCTTCGTTTGCGTTTGAAGCCCCTGATAATTGAACCAGCGAACCATGAGCCATTGAACGTTCTATTGTCTATAGTTGCTGCCCGCGGAACATTTTTATTTATAAAAAAAAAAACCTTTTTTTAAATGAACCATTTGAAAAAATGATCTAAAAACATTTTTTTAAACCCACCCGTCGTGCGGAACAATTCATACAATAAAATTCATAAAATATCCATAAAATATAATGAATACAAATCGAAAAGCAAAAAATGTAACCTATAAATATCTTAACCAATAGAAAAGTCTAAATGTGAATATTTTTGTTCTTATTTTGACAAATATTATCCCTCAACCCGCCAGATATATAAATCTGCCCGTCGTGTGGTATAATTCAGAACACAAACACGAAACAAACAATGAAAGATGATGAAATCTTTTCATCAGACTGTTTCCAAACTATATTTATTACTTAACATCATTCCCCAATATCATTTGCTTAAGTACTATTTCACTTTTACCGCTATAATATTTATTGTTAAAATTTATATATTTTCCGCTATCATTAAAACCCAATATAACCTGAGTCAAACCTACCCAACCCAACCCAACCATTCAATCTTGACCGCTCTCAGCCTAGTCTGAGGTGATTTAACTTATTAGTTTGTGATCACAAAATATACTGATGCGATCATAATTTGTAATCAGAAGACTGAGATTATCTACCCCAGGGGTCCCAAACACGCGGCCCACCAATACTTTTCTCTCAACCCCGCCAATATAGTATCGGGACCAAACTGTAAGGTAGCTAAATTCACATTTGTTGCATAATGCGATATAATTTTACACCATTATCATATTATCTCATAATTCCCGGTTAATGCTTCCACTAATGCATCATATTCATACAGTTGTTATTTTTTGGATTACATCGATAATGCAGCCCTTGATATTAAAGCCGATATTATATTATGCAATCTATATTCTGCTACGTATTATTCCTAATACATATATCATCAGATCGCAAAATATATTTAAAGGTTCACATCATTCTCCAAAATCATTTGCTAAGAGCTATTCTACTTTTATCGCTAGAATATTTACTGCTAGCAAAATATCATATACCTCGCTATCATTTAAACCCACTCTTTATAGATACATTTAATTCGCCCGTCGTGCGGAACAGTTCATAAAATATAATTAATATTCAATTCATAAAAAAATTAGTGCAAATTGAAAAGAAAAACAAACCCACAGGAAAGTTATAGCTAATCTAAAAGTCTAAATGTGAAATTTATGTTTCAATTTAGAAAACATGTTTTTCCACAACACTATCAAAACAATGCAACCTTCTGTCATCTCTATAATTCCAGGTTAATGCTTCCGCTAAAACAGCATAAGTTGGCATTACATGATATTGCAGCCCATATCCTTATGCAACTTATGCTTATGCAACTTGAAATTAAACCAATTAAATTACACAGTTAAATTCAGTAGTTTACTTTGTTCCCAATAGCATTTTACCCGCCCGTCGTGCGGAACGTTATTGAGGACAATAAAGCCTTTATATTCAGTAGAGTGTAGCATTAATTAAACTGTACGCAATAAAACCACACCATCCATGCTTGGAGATAATATGATGCATTCTTAATTGTGATTGGGCTTCAGTGAAATTTAATCGGTGTATATTCCTGTGTAATCGCAAGTGCGCATAATAGCTGTCAAATTGGCAATATGTCCTTTTGACTTTACACCGCCGTAACTTCCTTCAGATACCCTTTGGAAAATTACAAATTATACCGTATTGTAGAAGAAAAGGTTTCTAGAACGATGGTATAATTTATTTTTATGTGTAACAAATAGTTACTGAGAAATAGTAGAAAAATGAATTAATTTTAGTCGCCCGGTGTTCAAGTGTAATTTTGGATGTATTTGAGAATTTTGCCAATTTTACACGTTTTTTGTATCATTTGTGGGTATAAATTATAGCTTATCTTGTAGAACACAAAATTCTCTACACAGTAGTATATTCCTGTGTAATCGCAAGTGCGTAAATTGTGATTGGACTTCAGTGAAATTTAATCAGTGTATATTCATGTGTAATCGCAAGTACGCATAATAGCTGTCAAATTGGCAACATGACATTTTGACATTACACCGGCGTAACTTCCTTCAGATACACTTTGGAAAATTAATAATTATACCGTACTGTAGGAAACAAAATTTCTAGCACGATGGTATAATTAATTTTAATGTATGACAAATAGTTCCTGAGAAATGGGTATAAAAAATGAATAAATTGTAGTCACCCGGTGTTCAAGTGTAATTTTGGATGTATTTGAGAATTTTGCCAATTTTACAGGTTTTTTGTATCATTTGTGGGTATAAATTACACCTTTTCTTGTAGAACACAAAATTCTCTACACAGTAGTATATTCCTGTGTAATCGCAAGTGCGCATAATAGCTGTCAAATTGGCAATATGTCCTTTTGACTTTACAGCCGCCGTCACTTCCTTCAGATACACTTTGGAAAATTAAGAATTATACCGCATTTAAAAAAATACAATTTCCAGCACGATGATATAATTTATTTTAATGTGTGACAAATAGTTCCTGAGAAATAGGTAGAAAAATGAATTAATTTAGGCGCCCGGTGATCAAGTGTAATTTTGGATGTATTTGACAATTTTGCCAATTTTACACATTTTTTGTATCATTTGTGGGTATAAATTATAACTTTTCTTGTAGAACACAAAATTATCTACACAATAGTATAATTTTTATAGCTGTACCATTGCTGGTTTATGAGGAATAGATAGGGGAATATTTACCAAAACATTCACGGTTTCCAGTGCTAATTTTGCATTTTTGACTTTGTCATTTTGACTTCACACCGCCGTAACTTTTTTTTAATACACTTTGGAAAATTAAAAATTATACCGTGTTGTAGCAAACAAAATTCCCAGCATGATGGTATTATTTATTTAGTTGTGTGATAATTAGTTTTTGATACATAGAGAAAAAAGTATAGAAAATCGGACGCGTGGAGTATAAATATAATTTTGAATATAGATTGAAATTTTGTCATGTTTACATCTTTTATGTTCTATTTTTGGATATGAATTATAATCTATCTTGTAGAACAGAAAATTCTCTACACAGTGGTATAATCTGTTTGGCTGTACCATTTCTGGTTTATGAGGAGTAGATGGCAGAGCATTGACCACAATTTTCGCATTTTTCAGGGTTCATTTTGTGTTTTCACCGCGATAACTTTTTTTGATTTCATTTTTGAAATTTAAAATTTAATCTAAAGTGTAGACAAGAAAATTTCCAACGTGATGGTATAAATTGTTAGCGGGTAGGCTGAGTGGTGGCCGAATAATAGCTGATAGAAAATGGACCAAGGAGGGTCGAACACACACACAGACACACAGACACACACACACACAGAGGATCTCTTTTATATATATAGATATATCTATATATATAAAAGAGATCCTCTGTGTGTCTGTCTGTGTGTGTGTCTGTCTGTGTGTCTGTTCGACCCTCCTTGGTCCATTTTCTATCAGCTATTATTCGGCCACCACTTGGTGTACCCGCTGAAAATTTATACCATCACGTTGGAAATTTTCTTGTCTACACTTTAGATTAAATTTTAAATTTCAAAAATGAAATCAAAAAAAGTTATAGCGGTGAAAAGACAAAATGAACCCTGAAAAATGCGAAAATTGTGGTCAATGCTCTGCCATCTACTCCTCATAAACCAGAAATGGTACAGCCAAACAGATTATACCACTGTGTAGAGAATTTTCTGTTCTACAAGATAGGTTATAATTATTATCAAAAAATTAAATATAAAATATGTAAAAATGACAAAATTTCAGTCTACATTCAAAATTATATTTAAGCTCGACGCGTCCGATTTTCTGTACTTTTTTCTCTATTTCTCAGCAACTAAACATCACACATCTAAATAAATATTACCATCATGCTGGGAATTTTGTTTTCTACAGCACGGTATAAATTTTAATTTTCCAGAGCGTATTAGGAAAAAGTTACGGCGGTGTGAAGTCAAAATGACAAAGTCAAAAAGGCACTGAAAAACGCGAATATTTTGGTCAATATTCCGCTATCTATTCCTCTTAAACCAGCAGAGTTACAGTTATAAAAATTATACTATTGTGTAGAAAATTTTGTGTTCTACAAGAAACGCTATAATTTATACCCACAAATGATACAAAAAACGTGTAAAATTGGAAAAATTCTCAAATACATCCAAAATTACACTTGAACACCGTGCGACTAAAATTAATTCATTTTTCTACCTATTTCTCAAGAACTATTTGTTACACATAAAAATAAATTATACCATTGTGCTGGAAAGTTTGTTTTCTACAATACGGTATAATTTGTAATTTTGCAAAGTGTATCTAAAGGAAGTTACGGCGGTGTAAATTCAAAAGGACATATTGCCAATTTGACAGCTATTATGCGCACTTGCGATTACACAGGAATATACTACTATGTAGATAATTTTGTGTTCTACAAGATAAGCTATAATTTATACCCACAAATGATACAAAAAACGTGTAAAATTGGCAAAATTCTCAAATACATCCAAAATTACACTTGAACACCGGGTGACTAAAATTTATTCATTTTTCTACCCATTTCTCAGGAACTGTTTGTCATACATTAAAATTAATTATACCATCGTGCTAGAAATTTTGTTTTCTACAACACGGTATTATTCTTAATTTTCCAAAGTGTATCTGAATTTTCCAAAGTGTATCTGAAGTGTTATGAATTGCTCCGCACAACGGGCGGGTTTTAATGCTATATATATATATATATATATATATATATACATAAAGAAGAAATTATCTGCCTGTCTGTGTATGTATGCTTGAATATGAGGTGACATAATTGCGCTGGTTCATGGTTCGCTGGTTCAATGATCAGGGGCTTCAAACGCAAACGAAGCGATGGCTCATTTTTATGAAATAAAAATGTCCCGCGGGCAGCAATAAAACGTTCAATTTCACCGTATAGAATGAATTCATATACAAAACTAATGGATTTGACTTCAAGAACCAGAACGGATGGTGTTCGAGTTCTGAATTATTCCTCACGTCGGGCGGGTTTAAATATGAGGCGGGTTTAGTGAAAATATTTTGTCTAAATAAAATTAAAAATAATGAAATTTAGACCTTTTAATTGATTAATGTTTTCATGAGTTTGCCTTATTTGTTTTTAATTTGCAATATTTTTATTAATTGCTCCGCACAACGGGCGGGTTTTAATGCCATATATATACATAAAGAAGAAATTATCTGTCTGTCTGTGTATGTATGCTTGAATATGAGGTGACATAATTGCGCTGGTTCATGGTTCGCTGGTTCAATGATCAGGGGCTTCAAACGCAAACGAAGCGATGGCTCATTTTTATGAAATAAAAATGTCCCGCGGGCAGCAATAAAACGTTCAATTTCACCGTATAGAATGAATTCATATACAAAACTAATGGATTTGACTTCAAGAACCAGAACGGATGGTGTTCGAGTTCTGAATTATTCCTCACGTCGGGCGGGTTTAAATATGAGGCGGGTTTAGTGAAAATATTTTGTCAAAATAAAATTAAAAATAATGAAATTTAGACCTTTTAATTGATTAATGTTTTCATGAGTTTGCCTTATTTGTTTTTAATTTGCAATATTTTTATTAATTGCTCCGCACAACGGGCGGGTTTTAATGCCATATATATACATAAAGAAGAAATTATCTGTCTGTCTGTGTATGTATGCTTGAATATGAGGTGACATAATTGCGCTGGTTCATGGTTCGCTGGTTCAATGATCAGGGGCTTCAAACGCAAACGAAGCGATGGCTCATTTTTATGAAATAAAAATGTCCCGCGGGCAGCAATAAAACGTTCAATTTCACCGTATAGAATGAATTCATATACAAAACTAATGGATTCGACTTCAAGAACCAGAACGGATGGTGTTCGAGTTCTGAATTTTTCCTCACGTCGGGCGGGTTTAAATATGAGGCGGGCTGAGTGAAAATATTTTGTCAAAATAAAATTAAAAATAATGAAATTTAGACCTTTTAATTGATTAAGGTTTTCATGACTTTGCCTTATTTATTTTTAATTTGCAATATTTTTATTAATTGCTCCGCACAACGGGCGGGTTTTAATGCCATATATATACATAAAGAAGAAATTATCTGTCTGTCTGTGTATGTATGCTTGAATATGAGGTGACATAATTGCGCTGGTTCATGGTTCGCTGGTTCAATGATCAGGGGCTTCAAACGCAAACGAAGCGATGGCTCATTTTTATGAAATAAAAATGTCCCGCGGGCAGCAATAAAACGTTCAATTTCACCGTATAGAATGAATTCATATACAAAACTAATGGATTCGACTTCAAGAACCAGAACGGATGGTGTTCGAGTTCTGAATTTGCTATATATATATATATATATCTATATATATAAAAGAGATCCTCTGTGTGTCTGTCTGTGTGTGTGTCTGTCTGTGTGTCTGTTCGACCCTCCTTGGTCCATTTTCTATCAGCTATTATTCGGCCACCACTTGGTGTACCCGCTGAAAATTTATACCATCACGTTGGAAATTTTCTTGTCTACACTTTAGATTAAATTTTAAATTTCAAAAATGAAATCAAAAAAAGTTATAGCGGTGAAAAGACAAAATGAACCCTGAAAAATGCGAAAATTGTGGTCAATGCTCTGCCATCTACTCCTCATAAACCAGAAATGGTACAGCCAAACAGATTATACCACTGTGTAGAGAATTTTCTGTTCTACAAGATAGGTTATAATTATTATCTAAAAATTAAATAGAAAATATGTAAAAATGACAAAATTTCAGTCTACATTCAAAATTATATTTAAGCTCGACGCGTCCGATTTTCTGTACTTTTTTCTCTATTTCTCAGCAACTAAACATCACACATCTAAATAAATATTACCATCATGCTGGGAATTTTGTTTTCTACAGCACGGTATAAATTTTAATTTTCCAGAGCGTATTAGGAAAAAGTTACGGCGGTGTGAAGTCAAAATGACAAAGTCAAAAAGGCACTGAAAAACGCGAATATTTTGGTCAATATTCCGCTATCTATTCCTCTTAAACCAGCAGAGTTACAGTTATAAAAATTATACTATTGTGTAGAAAATTTTGTGTTCTACAAGAAACGCTATAATTTATACCCACAAATGATACAAAAAACGTGTAAAATTGGAAAAATTCTCAAATACATCCAAAATTACACTTGAACACCGTGCGACTAAAATTAATTCATTTTTCTACCTATTTCTCAAGAACTATTTGTTACACATAAAAATAAATTATACCATTGTGCTGGAAAGTTTGTTTTCTACAATACGGTATAATTTGTAATTTTGCAAAGTGTATCTAAAGGAAGTTACGGCGGTGTAAATTCAAAAGGACATATTGCCAATTTGACAGCTATTATGCGCACTTGCGATTACACAGGAATATACTACTATGTAGATAATTTTGTGTTCTACAAGATAAGCTATAATTTATACCCACAAATGATACAAAAAACGTGTAAAATTGGCAAAATTCTCAAATACATCCAAAATTACACTTGAACACCGGGTGACTAAAATTTATTCATTTTTCTACCCATTTCTCAGGAACTGTTTGTCATACATTAAAATTAATTATACCATCGTGCTAGAAATTTTGTTTTCTACAACACGGTATTATTCTTAATTTTCCAAAGTGTATCTGAATTTTCCAAAGTGTATCTGAAGTGTTATGAATTGCTCCGCACAACGGGCGGGTTTTAATGCTATATATATATATATATCTATCTATATATATAAAAGAGATCCTCTGTGTGTCTGTCTGTGTGTGTGTCTGTCTGTGTGTCTGTTCGACCCTCCTTGGTCCATTTTCTATCAGCTATTATTCGGCCACCACTTGGTGTACCCGCTGAAAATTTATACCATCACGTTGGAAATTTTCTTGTCTACACTTTAGATTAAATTTTAAATTTCAAAAATGAAATCAAAAAAAGTTATAGCGGTGAAAAGACAAAATGAACCCTGAAAAATGCGAAAATTGTGGTCAATGCTCTGCCATCTACTCCTCATAAACCAGAAATGGTACAGCCAAACAGATTATACCACTGTGTAGAGAATTTTCTGTTCTACAAGATAGGTTATAATTATTATCAAAAAATTAAATATAAAATATGTAAAAATGACAAAATTTCAGTCTACATTCAAAATTATATTTAAGCTCGACGCGTCCGATTTTCTGTACTTTTTTCTCTATTTCTCAGCAACTAAACATCACACATCTAAATAAATATTACCATCATGCTGGGAATTTTGTTTTCTACAGCACGGTATAAATTTTAATTTTCCAGAGCGTATTAGGAAAAAGTTACGGCGGTGTGAAGTCAAAATGACAAAGTCAAAAAGGCACTGAAAAACGCGAATATTTTGGTCAATATTCCGCTATCTATTCCTCTTAAACCAGCAGAGTTACAGTTATAAAAATTATACTATTGTGTAGAAAATTTTGTGTTCTACAAGAAACGCTATAATTTATACCCACAAATGATACAAAAAACGTGTAAAATTGGAAAAATTCTCAAATACATCCAAAATTACACTTGAACACCGTGCGACTAAAATTAATTCATTTTTCTACCTATTTCTCAAGAACTATTTGTTACACATAAAAATAAATTATACCATTGTGCTGGAAAGTTTGTTTTCTACAATACGGTATAATTTGTAATTTTGCAAAGTGTATCTAAAGGAAGTTACGGCGGTGTAAATTCAAAAGGACATATTGCCAATTTGACAGCTATTATGCGCACTTGCGATTACACAGGAATATACTACTATGTAGATAATTTTGTGTTCTACAAGATAAGCTATAATTTATACCCACAAATGATACAAAAAACGTGTAAAATTGGCAAAATTCTCAAATACATCCAAAATTACACTTGAACACCGGGTGACTAAAATTTATTCATTTTTCTACCCATTTCTCAGGAACTGTTTGTCATACATTAAAATTAATTATACCATCGTGCTAGAAATTTTGTTTTCTACAACACGGTATTATTCTTAATTTTCCAAAGTGTATCTGAATTTTCCAAAGTGTATCTGAAGTGTTATGAATTGCTCCGCACAACGGGCGGGTTTTAATGCTATATATATATATATATATCTATATATATAAAAGAGATCCTCTGTGTGTCTGTCTGTGTGTGTGTCTGTCTGTGTGTCTGTTCGACCCTCCTTGGTCCATTTTCTATCAGCTATTATTCGGCCACCACTTGGTGTACCCGCTGAAAATTTATACCATCACGTTGGAAATTTTCTTGTCTACACTTTAGATTAAATTTTAAATTTCAAAAATGAAATCAAAAAAAGTTATAGCGGTGAAAAGACAAAATGAACCCTGAAAAATGCGAAAATTGTGGTCAATGCTCTGCCATCTACTCCTCATAAACCAGAAATGGTACAGCCAAACAGATTATACCACTGTGTAGAGAATTTTCTGTTCTACAAGATAGGTTATAATTATTATCAAAAAATTAAATATAAAATATGTAAAAATGACAAAATTTCAGTCTACATTCAAAATTATATTTAAGCTCGACGCGTCCGATTTTCTGTACTTTTTTCTCTATTTCTCAGCAACTAAACATCACACATCTAAATAAATATTACCATCATGCTGGGAATTTTGTTTTCTACAGCACGGTATAAATTTTAATTTTCCAGAGCGTATTAAGAAAAAGTTACGGCGGTGTGAAGTCAAAATGACAAAGTCAAAAAGGCACTGAAAAACGCGAATATTTTGGTCAATATTCCGCTATCTATTCCTCTTAAACCAGCAGAGTTACAGTTATAAAAATTATACTATTGTGTAGAAAATTTTGTGTTCTACAAGAAACGCTATAATTTATACCCACAAATGATACAAAAAACGTGTAAAATTGGAAAAATTCTCAAATACATCCAAAATTACACTTGAACACCGTGCGACTAAAATTAATTCATTTTTCTACCTATTTCTCAAGAACTATTTGTTACACATAAAAATAAATTATACCATTGTGCTGGAAAGTTTGTTTTCTACAATACGGTATAATTTGTAATTTTGCAAAGTGTATCTAAAGGAAGTTACGGCGGTGTAAATTCAAAAGGACATATTGCCAATTTGACAGCTATTATGCGCACTTGCGATTACACAGGAATATACTACTATGTAGATAATTTTGTGTTCTACAAGATAAGCTATAATTTATACCCACAAATGATACAAAAAACGTGTAAAATTGGCAAAATTCTCAAATACATCCAAAATTACACTTGAACACCGGGTGACTAAAATTTATTCATTTTTCTACCCATTTCTCAGGAACTGTTTGTCATACATTAAAATTAATTATACCATCGTGCTAGAAATTTTGTTTTCTACAACACGGTATTATTCTTAATTTTCCAAAGTGTATCTGAATTTTCCAAAGTGTATCTGAAGTGTTATGAATTGCTCCGCACAACGGGCGGGTTTTAATGCTATATATATATATATATATATATACATAAAGAAGAAATTATCTGTCTGTCTGTGTATGTATGCTTGAATATGAGGTGACATAATTGCGCTGGTTCATGGTTCGCTGGTTCAATGATCAGGGGCTTCAAACGCAAACGAAGCGATGGCTCATTTTTATGAAATAAAAATGTCCCGCGGGCAGCAATAAAACGTTCAATTTCACCGTATAGAATGAATTCATATACAAAACTAATGGATTTGACTTCAAGAACCAGAACGGATGGTGTTCGAGTTCTGAATTATTCCTCACGTCGGGCGGGTTTAAATATGAGGCGGGTTTAGTGAAAATATTTTGTCTAAATAAAATTAAAAATAATGAAATTTAGACCTTTTAATTGATTAATGTTTTCATGAGTTTGCCTTATTTGTTTTTAATTTGCAATATTTTTATTAATTGCTCCGCACAACGGGCGGGTTTTAATGCCATATATATACATAAAGAAGAAATTATCTGTCTGTCTGTGTATGTATGCTTGAATATGAGGTGACATAATTGCGCTGGTTCATGGTTCGCTGGTTCAATGATCAGGGGCTTCAAACGCAAACGAAGCGATGGCTCATTTTTATGAAATAAAAATGTCCCGCGGGCAGCAATAAAACGTTCAATTTCACCGTATAGAATGAATTCATATACAAAACTAATGGATTTGACTTCAAGAACCAGAACGGATGGTGTTCGAGTTCTGAATTATTCCTCACGTCGGGCGGGTTTAAATATGAGGCGGGTTTAGTGAAAATATTTTGTCAAAATAAAATTAAAAATAATGAAATTTAGACCTTTTAATTGATTAATGTTTTCATGAGTTTGCCTTATTTGTTTTTAATTTGCAATATTTTTATTAATTGCTCCGCACAACGGGCGGGTTTTAATGCCATATATATACATAAAGAAGAAATTATCTGTCTGTCTGTGTATGTATGCTTGAATATGAGGTGACATAATTGCGCTGGTTCATGGTTCGCTGGTTCAATGATCAGGGGCTTCAAACGCAAACGAAGCGATGGCTCATTTTTATGAAATAAAAATGTCCCGCGGGCAGCAATAAAACGTTCAATTTCACCGTATAGAATGAATTCATATACAAAACTAATGGATTCGACTTCAAGAACCAGAACGGATGGTGTTCGAGTTCTGAATTTTTCCTCACGTCGGGCGGGTTTAAATATGAGGCGGGCTGAGTGAAAATATTTTGTCAAAATAAAATTAAAAATAATGAAATTTAGACCTTTTAATTGATTAAGGTTTTCATGACTTTGCCTTATTTATTTTTAATTTGCAATATTTTTATTAATTGCTCCGCACAACGGGCGGGTTTTAATGCCATATATATACATAAAGAAGAAATTATCTGTCTGTCTGTGTATGTATGCTTGAATATGAGGTGACATAATTGCGCTGGTTCATGGTTCGCTGGTTCAATGATCAGGGGCTTCAAACGCAAACGAAGCGATGGCTCATTTTTATGAAATAAAAATGTCCCGCGGGCAGCAATAAAACGTTCAATTTCACCGTATAGAATGAATTCATATACAAAACTAATGGATTCGACTTCAAGAACCAGAACGGATGGTGTTCGAGTTCTGAATTTTTCCTCACGTCGGGCGGGTTTAAATATGAGGCGGGCTGAGTGAAAATATTTTGTCAAAATAAAATTAAAAATAATGAAATTTAGACCTTTTAATTGATTAAGGTTTTCATGACTTTGCCTTATTTATTTTTAATTTGCAATATTTTTATGAATTGTTCCGCACAACGGGCGGGTTTTAATGCTAGTCTATATATATAAAAGAGATCCTCTGTGTGTGTGTGTGTGTGTGTGTGTGTGTGTCTGTGTGTCTGTTCGACCCTCCTTGGTCCATTTTCTATCAGCTATTATTCGGCCACCACTTAGCTTACCCGCTAACAATATATACCATCACGTTGTAAATTTTCTTGTCTACACTTTAGATTAAATTTTAAATTTCAAAAATGAAATAAAAAAAGTTATAGCGGTGAAAAGACAAAATGAACCCTGAAAAATGCGAAAATTTTGGTCAATTTTCTGAAGACTACTCTTCCTAAAACAGCAATGGTACAACTATAAAAATTATACCACTGTGTAGAAAATTTTCTCTTCTACTCAACAAATTATAATTTATACCCAAAAATTAAATATAAAACATCTTAAATGGAAAACAATCAATCTACATTCAAAATTTTATTTAAACTCCTCGCGTCCAATTTTCTATACTTTTTTCTCTATTTCTCAAAAACTAATAATCACACATCTAAATAAATAATACCATCATGCTGGGAATTTTGTTTTCTACAGCACGGTATAATTTTTAATTTTCCAAAGTGTATTAAAAAAATGTTACCGCGGTGTGAAGTCAAAATGACAAAGTCAAAAATGCAAAATTAGCACTGAAAAACGCGAATATTTTGGTCAATATTCTCCTATCTATTCCTCATAAACCAGCAGAGTTACAGCTATAAAAATTATACTATTGTGTAGAGAAGTTTATGTTCTACAAGAAATATTCTAATTTATACCCACAAATGATACCAAAAACGTAAAATTGGAAAAATTCTCAAATACATCCAAAATTACACTTGAACACCGGGCGACTAAAATTAATTCATTTTTCTACTATTTCTCAGTAACTATTTGTTACACATAAAAATAAATTATACCATTGTGCTGGAAATTTTGTTTTCTACAATACGGTATAATTTGTAATTTTACAAAGTATATCTGAAGTAAGTTACGACGGTGTAAAGTCAAAAAGACATATTGCCAATTTGTCAGCTATTTTGCGCACTTGCGATTACACAGGAATATACTACTGTGTAGATAATTTTGTGTTCTACAAGATAAGCTATAATTTATACCCACAAAAGATACAAAAAACGTGTAAAATTGGCAAAATTCTCAAATACATCCAAAATTACACTTGAACACCGGGCGACTAAAATTAATTCATTTTTCTACTATTTATCAGTAACTATTTGTTATACATGAAAATAAATTATACCATCGTGCTAGAAATTTTGTTTTCTACAATACGGTATAATTTTTAATTTTCCAAAGTGTATCTAAAGGAAGTTACGGCGATGTAAAGTCAAAATGTCATGTTGCCAATTTGACAGCTATTATGCGCACTTGCGATTACACATGAATATACACTGATTTAATTTCACTGAAGTCCAATCACAATTTACGCACTTGCGATTACACAGGAACATACTACTGTGTAGAGAATTTTGTGTTCTACAATATAAGTTATAATTTATACCCACAAATGGTACAAAAAACGTGTAAAATTGGCAAAATTCTCAAATACATCCAAAATTACACATGAACACCGGGCGACTAAAATTAATTCATTTTTCTACTATTTCTCAGTAACTATTTGTTATACATAAAAATAAATTATACCATCGTGCTAGAAATCTTGTTTTCTACAATACGGTATAATTTGTAATTTTCCAAAGGGTGTCTGAAGGAAGTTACGGCGGTGTAAAGTCAAAAGGACATATTGCCAATTTGACAGCTATTATGCGCACTTGCGATTACACAGGAATATACACCGATTAAATTTCACTGAATCCCAATTACAATTAAGAATGCATCATATTATCTCCAAGCATGGATGGTGTGGTTTTTTTGCGTACAGTTCAATTAATGCTACACTATACTGAATAGAAAGTCTTTATTGTCCTCAATATTTACACATCAAATGTTCCGCACGACGGGCGGGTAAAATGCTACTTGGAACAAAGTAAGCTACTGAACTTTACTGTGTAATTTAATTGGTTTAATTTCAAGTTGCATACGCTTGAGTTGCATAAGGATACGGGTTGTAATATCATGCAATGCCAAGTATATGCATATGCTGTTTTAGAGGAAGCATTAATCTGGAATTATAGAGATGTTTCATTGTTTTGATAGTGTTACACGTCTGAATTACTACACACGAAGGACGGGTGTGAATTTGAGTAGTGTTGAGGGAAAAACATCGTCAATAATTAAAACAAGAATTTACAAATTTGACCTTTCTATTGGTCGTTTTTCATCAATTTTATTTGTGTTTGTTTCGTGTTTGAGTTCTGAATTATTCCGCACGACGGGCAGCTTTAAATATGAGGCGGGTTGTGGAAAAACATGTTTCCTAAATTGAAACATAAATTTCACATTTAGACTTTTATATTAGCTATAACTTTCCTGTGGGTTTGTTTTTCTTTTTCAATTTGCACTAATTTTTTTATGAATTGAATATTAATTATATTTTATGAACTGTTCCGCACGACGGGCGAATTAAATGTATCTATAAAGAGTGGGTTTAAATGATAGCGAGGTATATGATATTTTGCTAGCAGTAAATATTCTAGCGATAAAAGTAGAATAGCTCTTAAGCAAATGATTTTGGAGAATGATGTGAACCTTTAAATATATTTTGCGATCTGATGATATATGTATTAGGAATAATACGTAGCAGAATATAGGTTGCATAATATAATATCGGCTGTAATATCAAGGGCTGTAATATCGGTGTAATCCAAAAAATAACAACTGTATGAATATGATGCATTAGTGGAAGCATTAACCGGGAATTATGAGATAATATGATAATGGTGTATAATTATATCGCATTATGCAACAAATGTGAATTTAGCTGCCTTACAGTTTGGTCCCGATACTATATTGGCGGGTTGAGAGAAAAGTATTGGTGGGCCGCGTGTTTGGGACCCCTGGGGCAGATAATCTCAGTCTTCTGATTACAAATTATGATCGCATCAGTATATTTTGTGATCACAAACTAATAAGTTAAATCACCTCAGACTAGGCTGAGAGCGGTCAAGATTGAATGGTTGGGTTGGGTTGGGTAGGTTTGACTCAGGTTATATTGGGTTTTAATGATAGCGGAAAATATATAAATTTTAA
The DNA here is from genome assembly GCA_916048095.2 of Sacculina carcini. NCBI lineage: Eukaryota > Metazoa > Arthropoda > Thecostraca > Sacculinidae > Sacculina > Sacculina carcini. The sequence goes on along the minus strand of OU696591.1, from coordinate 4,764,244 downwards.
CAATAAATATTATAGCGGTAAAAGCGAAATAGTACTTAAGCAAATGATATTGGGGAATGATGTTAAGTAATAAATATAGTTTGGAAACATTCTGATGAAAAGATTTCATCATCTTTCATTGTTTGTTTCGTGTTTGTGTTCTGAATTATACCACACGACGGGCAGATTTATATATCAGGCGGGTTGAGGGATAATATTTGTCAAAATAAGAACAAAAATATTCACATTTAGACTTTTCTATTGGTTAAGATATTTATAGGTTACATTTTTTGGTTTTCAATTTGTATTCATTATATTTTATGGATTTGATATGAATTTTATTGTATGAGTTGTTCCGCACGACGGGTGGGTTTAAAAAAGTATTTTTAGATCGTTTTTCAAATGGTTCATTTAGAAAAAAGAAAAAAACATTTAAAATAAAAATGATCCGCGGGCAGCAACTGTAGACAATAGAACGTTCAATTTTCCCTGTAGAATTAATCCATACACAAAACCAATGGATTTGACTTCAAATATGAATTTTATTGTATGAATTGTTCCTCACGACGGGCGGGTTTAAAAAAGGTGTTTCCATTTTTTAGTTCATTTTTTTCAAATGGTTCATTTAAAAAGGTATTTTTTTACAAATAAAAATGCTCCGCGGGCAGCAACTATAGACAATAGAACGTTCAATTTACCCTGTAGAATTAATCCATACACAAAACCAATGGATTTGACTTCAAGATCCAGAACGGATAGTGTTCGAGTTCTTAATTATTCAGCACGACGGGCGGGTTTAAAAATGACTCAGGCGGACTGAGGGGAAATATTTTGTCGAAATAAAAATAATTAAACTCATAATTTTCAATTGATTAATATTTTTATGAGTGTACCCTATTTCATTTTTATTTTTTCATATTTTTTTACGAATTGAATATGAATTTCATGTTATGAATTGCTCCGCACAACGGGCGGGTTTTAATGCTATATATATACATAAAGAAGGAATTATCTGTCTGTCTGTGTATGTATGCTTGAATATGAGGTGACATAATTGCGCTGGTTCATGGTTCGCTGGTTCAATGATCATGGGCTTCAAACGCAAGCGAAGCGATGGCTCATTTTTATGGAATAAAAATGTCCCGCGGGCAGCAATAAAACGTTCAATTTCACCGTGTAGAATGAATTCATATACAAAACTAACGGATTTGACTCCAAGATCCAGAAAGGATCGTGTTCGAGTTCTGAATTATTCTGCGCGTCGGGCTGGTTTAAATGTGAGGCGGATTGAGGAAAAATATTTTGTCAAAAAAAGAAAAAAAGATTAAACTTAGAATTTTCAATTGATTACAATTTTATGAGTGTGCCCTTTATATTTTATTTTGAATATTATGAATATTTTTTATGAATATGAATTTTTATGAATATTAATTCCATTTTATGAATTCCTCCGCACAACGGGCGGGTTTTAATGCTAGTATATATATATATATGTGTGTGTGCGTGTGTAAGTGTATATATTAGTATGTATCCTTCTGTTCGATGTACGTGTTGCGCTCCAGGATACCCCTTTGAGTTTAGCCACGCGCAGCACGCTCTGCACCTACACACGCTCTGCACATATACACGCTCTACACACACACACACGCTCTGCCACCACAACGAGTGCAAGTTCGTGCTATTGCCGGGGGCAACTTTCGGTGAGCTCAGCGATATTTGATATCGGTCTGAACGAGTGCAGAACATTATTCGATATCGCTCGTGCAGACTATTCATTCAGCAGCGACACTCTTCACGCACAGCTTCTGCTCCCGCGCTACACTAATCGCACGGCGTTTTATCAACGCTGAATCTTGTTAGACAACCTAGACTGTGCTGGAAATATATAGTGAACCAGTGCCACATTTTCTGTGCTTGCGCTATAATAAGTCAGCTTCTGACTCCTTGTTACCGGTTGCTATGGCTACCAACACCACCAATTTCACCTTGATTGCCTCAAAAACTCCCGGACTCATCAGACATTCTTTCAACGCCTCTGACAATTCACCAATGTTTGTCATTGCCGCACAGTTGAAGGACATTTACAAAAACATAAACTCAAGCACAGCTAACACGTCTTCACTCAAACAGTCAGGCAACCAATGACTGTTGATTGTAGGGCGAATTTCACAAAAATAAATGAATCGCTATTAAAATCCTTAGAAAATAATTTTAGTCGGCTGAGGTCCGAATGAAATTAACGCACGTGATTAACGCAGAAATTGGTTAAACGGCGTTTTTAAGTAATTTTGATTGGCTGGTTGGCGAACAATTCACTGGAAAGCACCGAAAAAACTGGCAGCAGTGAAAAAACGTCCACACACTATCACCGCTACTCTATCACTGAATTCACCGCTACTCTATACCGTCTTTACGGGCGATATTTGCCCGTAAAGACAAGAAAAACGAAGCTGCAATGAAAATTCAGCGAGCGTTTCACAGGTACCGCCAACGTTGCGGTACTCAGCCAAGACGTCAGGTGATGATGGCGTCAACTAGTTGGCTTCTCGATGAGGACTACACGACAGTGCTGGTTATTGGAGGCTCAAACACGTCCACTCCTCCAATGACCAACACTGTCGTGTCGTCCTTATCGAGAAGCCAACTAATTGACGCCATCATCACCTGACGTCTTGGCTGAGTACCGCAACGTTGGCGGTACCTGTGAAACGCTCGCTGAATTTTCACTGCAGCTTCGTTTTTCTAGGCCAGCTGCTTTCTGGTCAGATATCCTCGGAGAAACCTTTGCAGTGTGCCTGCAACATACTGCAGGTACTGGTAGCGGATTTTCTCGCTGAATTTTTGCTGAATCACCGTCGCCGCGTCATCAGGCGTGATTTTTTTGACTTGCTGTTGTCGCCTGGGCATTTGGCTCCCCAAAGAGGCGGCCGACGTGGAGGATTCGTAAATTTCGTGACTTCTCATTACTCTTACACCGGACAATGTCTTATCCAATGTCAATGCCAATGTGTTAATTTTACCGCCCAGCTGTCGGTACTGCACCTCATAGCCTCGCTCGCTATATCCTTCCAGTGCGTCATCGCTGGCTGAGTCTTGCTGCATCTCTTGCCGGCGGTAATGACACGGCGAGCATCGGTCCGAACTCTGCCGGTGGGTCTGGGCGCTGCGAGTGTCTCTGTGTTGATGTGATAAGCGAACTTGTCTGTTTGTGGTGTTGCGAAACTGATCGGTCATTGTACAATTGTTCTTGGTGTCAATATTCGCTCAGGATCCTGAATTTCCTTAAATTTGACCTGCACAAACACAAAGCGAAAACTACAGCATACTATCACGTATATTTGTATGTAAAATTATTCTTGTTCCATGCAGATTTGATTGTGATGTTATAATGGCACAACTTATTGATAATGCATTTTTATAGTGCCGCCAATCGGATTTAGTTGAATTTGAAAGATCTCGGTGTCGTATGTTTGCGCGCTTCATTCGAATATTGGCGTGAGCTTCACGAAGCTCGTTCTTCATCTCCACCAGTTCTATGGAGACCGTGTGGTGACTACCGGGCACTCAACGCACAAACGCTTCCGGACCGGTACCCACTTCCGTACCTTCGAGACTTTTCGGCGAAACTCAGCGGCTGCAACATCTTCTCCACAGTGGACCTGGTCCGTGCATACCACCAAATTCCCGTGGAGTCCGCAGACATCGCAAAGACAGCCATCGCCACGCCGTTTGGGCTGTACGAGATGGTGCGAATGCCATTCGGTCTGCGCAACGCCGGTTCCACGTTCCAGCGCTTCATCGACGAAGTTCTGCGCGGTGCTGACGGCTGCTTCGCATACCTGGACGATATTTTGGTGGCATCAGCAAGCAAAGACGAACACCTAAGACTCCTTCGCGCCGTCTTCCAGAGACTGCAGTCCTACGGCGTAGTCATCAACAAGAGCAAGTGTGTGTTTGGCCGCGACTCTGTCTCCTTACGGCATGCGTACATACTCGTAGAGGCCGAATGGTGTCGTGATTGCCGTTTTGGGAATATCGGCCGGTTCGACGGGGATCTGGTGGTAGGCTCTCACCAGATCGAGACTGGAGAACACCTTGCAGCCGTGAAGCTTAGCGGAAAAATCTCGCAGGTACGGCAGCGGGTATTGATCGGGCACGGTGCGGTTATTCAAGGCGCGATAATCTCCGCATGGTCTGAAATCACCGTTTGATTTCGGGGCTAAGTGAAGTGCTGATGCCCACGCGCTGTTTGATGGACGCAAAATGCCAAGTTTCAGCATCTTGTCAATTTCACGCTTTGCGATGCTGGCTTTTTCAAGCTCTAGACGACGTGGGCGACAAAAAACCGGCGGTCCGTGCGTGATAATGTGGTGAGTCACGTCATGTTTCACCGATACAGGACCCGTCGGCGCTGTTGTCACCGCCTTGAAGCGCTGCATGATTTGTTCGTACCGCGAAACTGTCGCAACACGAATGCCGACTGAAGAAATCGTCGAGGTTCTTGCCGAAGTACAAACGTTGCCTCTGTGTAAGAGGCGCTTGTTACGCAAGTCGATCAGGATGTGGTGCGCGTGCAGAAAATCAGCTCCGATGATTGCCATGTTGACTTGCGCAACTACGAAAGCCCATTGAATCTTTTCACCGTTTTTAAAGCGGATGGTGATGCTGCGCTTGCCGTAAACTCGAATTTCGGATCCGTTTGCGGCGGTGAGTCGCTGTGTCGTCGGTGTCAGGTTTTGCTTGTGGTGCGGCGTCGGTGGTACCACACTCACTTGAGCGCCAGTATCCACAAGATACCTTGTTCCGCTGGTCTTGTCACAAATGAAGAGCAGCGGCGCGTCGGTAGAGCAGCCTCCCAAGCATTGCGCTACATGCTGGGGGCTGTCTAGTTTAGCAGTCGTGTTGTGACCTTGGTTGTGTGTGGTTGTGCGCGCTCCTTGTGTGTATTTGGTGTGCTTTGCTGTGTTTTGCGGAGTTGTATCCACTCATTCACCTTGTTTGTGAATATGGCGAATGCGCACACTCAACACTCGTGTTGTGTATGCAAATCTAATGTCACGGGTGATTCGAACAAAAATATCGCCTGCAAACTGTGTGAATGCTGGAGCCACACGAAATGTGCCAATCTAAGCGGCACGAAGACAGAGCTGCTTAAAGCCATCAACTGGGTGTGCTCTCCGTGTCTCAACAGGGCCACTCAAGTCCTTTCGGGCACTGACAAGCTATCGGAAGTGGCATCTCGTCTATGTGCAGTGGAGTCATCTTTGGCGCGGCTTGCGAGAAAATCCGAAATTGCTGATACTGGACCTTCGGCTGAACAGGCACCTGCCAGGCTGTCATATAGTGTGGTTGTAAAGTCCACCTCTAAGAAAAACGTGACCACTGGCGATATTGCCCCTGCTCTGGCAGCCATCCCAGTGAAGAGTTCACGTGCTGCTCCTGATGGCGGGATTATCCTGCAATGCAAGACGTCGGATGAGGCCCAGCGTGCGGTGGAGTGTGTCCGATCACAGGTAGCTGGTGTGGAAGTGCATGCCCCTTCACGCACTTTACTACGCCCAAAAATCACTATGGTGAATGTACCGCCTGAATCTACCGCTGAGTCTCTTCTCGAATCCATTCGTCTCAAGAACCCGGAGCTGACAGCGACGCCAACGGATGACTTGAAGGTGCTCTTCGTCACTAAGCCGCGTAACAATGTGACACACGCGGTACTGTCAATTTCGCCGAGGACCCGTGACATTATACGTAGTCTCGGCGACCGTCTGTTTGTCAGCCTCCGAGTTTGTGCTGTATACGACAGATTTTGGGTAACGAAATGCTACCGATGCGCAGGTCTCGGGCACACAGCCGCTCGCTGCTCCAACGCGCTGACGTGTGGAAAATGCAGTGGCGCTCATGCAACTAGGGAGTGCTCTTCCACCACAGTGAAATGCGTCAACTGTTCTCACATGGAACGTCCCCACGATCATTCATCTCTGTCTTCATCTTGTCCCTCATTTATTGCGGTAAGAGAATCGATTCGTGCTCATACAGAAATAACTCAGTCACCATCCTGTACACTCATCTCCTGACGTTCAAGGCTTGCTGGCATACCGCGCCACATCTCTGATGCCTGCTCACCGTCATTAGCTTTACTAAACATTCGTTCAGCTCGAAATAAATCATCCTACATATCCGAACTCCTTATTTAACATAACCTTGATATTCTCTGTCTAACTGAAACCTGGCTTCTGGAATCCGACTCATCAATATTCTCCGCATCCATTCCTTCACATTATTCTTTCCAAGGCGTTCCTCGACCTTTGTTTCTAAATCGCTCTTCAGGGGGTGGTATTGGTATCATTTATCAATCTAAATTGTCTGTTACTCGCTGTACACTCCTGGCCACACCACCTAGCTCTTTTGAAGTTCTCTCACTTGTTATCAAAATTTGCTCTCGCACTTATGTTTGTCTTAACATTGTCTACCGCCATGACCACCACGGTTCCACTCCCAATTTTCTGTCTGAATTTCCTGTCCTTATTGAATCCTTAATCTCGCGTTTCTCACACTCATTTATTATTCTTGGTGATTTCAACTTTTGGCCTGATTCTCCTTCAAAAAAACCTTATACCAATGAATTCCTCTCTATTATAGACTCTCACGCATTATATTTTTCTCCGCGTGTTCCTACGCATACTGCCGGTCACATCTTAGACTTAATTATTTCACCTTATCCGTCTCATCACTCTGAACCATCCCTACCGGTTGTCACTGTTCTTCCCCCTGATACAAAATTTACCGACCACAGCCTCCTTCTTACTTCCATTCCGCTTCCTTCCGTCACTTCCTATACCAAAACCTTCTCTTTCCGTGATTACAGGGCATACAACCCAGAACGTTTTACCGCTTACATCCACCATTATCTATCTCCTTCTGCATATTTGCATCTTCTACCCACTAAACTTGAATCCTTCTTCAATTCTCAGCTTACGCTTATTGCTGATCAAATTTTTCCACTCCGCACCATTCGTGGTAATAAACGGCCACCACCATCTCCCTGGTCCTCACCATTGCTGGTCTCACTCCAGCGCTCCCAACGTCGACTAGAACGACGCTGGAGACGCACCCGGTCTCCTACTGATTGGTCTGCATTCACTTCTTTTCGCGCTCATTACATTTCCTCTCTCCGTGCTGCAAAGGAATCATATTACTCTAATCACATACCATCACTATTATCTTCCCCGAAATCACTCTGGTCAACTCTTAACTCTCTTCTAGGTCGTAAACCGAATCGTCCTGCGTCCACCATCACCTGTTTTGATTTTGCCGAATTTTTCACCGATAAGATCGTCGCTTTACGCACATCTCTTCCAACATATACAAACCGCGTCCTTCCCCCTGCCCCCGTATCTGAATCATTTACTGCTTTTAGCCATATACCAATGCAAGCAATATACCATATACCATATACCAATATCCACCACAATACGTCTCATCACTAACACCAAAAAATCATTTTGTCCTTCAAATCCAATTAATTTTGCCATGGTATCTTCCTCTCTCCACCTTCTGGCTCCTATTCTGACACACCTTATAAATGCCTCTTTCCTTCATGGGACTTTTCTTACCAGTAAAAATGTCATTCTCATTCCTATTCTCAAAAAGCCTTCCCTTGACCCAAACATTCTAAATAGTTACCGACCAGTTTCACTTCTTCCATTTTCATCCAAAATTCTTGAGTCCGCCATTTATCATCAACTAGCATCTTACCTCTACAACAACCGTCTTCTTGATGACCTACAATCAGGGTTTGCTCCTTATCGTTCCACTGAAACTGCTCTTGTCCGCCTTCATCACGATTTACTTTTTCATTTTTCTCAAAAATCTCCCGTAGTCATCACTCTCCTTGATATGTCATCCGCATTTGACCTTGTTGATCACAAAATTCTTATTCAGGATCTCTTCTCCATAGGAATCTCTCATTCTGCTCTTTCTCTTCTCACTTCCTATCTCACTAATCGCTCCTACTCAGTTCTATTTGATAGCTGTCGGTCTCAAAATTTCCCTCTTTCATCAGGTGTCCCCCAGGGCTCATCACTTGGTCCTATCCTTTTCAACGTTTACATGACATCTCTATGTCCAATACTACGAAATTTATCTATTCCTTTTCACATATACGCAGATGACGTTCAGTTCTTTCTTCCTCTGTCTGAGCAAAACTATATTCCTCATATCATCAATAATATCTCAGCGTGGGCTTCTTCTCGTTCGCTCATAATAAATTCCTCAAAAACTCAATACATCGTACTTCACCCGCCTAAGATCCATCCTCCTCTATCTGACTTTCCTCTTTCCTCATCAGTACGTGACCTCGGTTTCTTACTAGATCCTCATTTGTCATTTCAAAAACATTTTACTTCTACAGCTGGCACCTGCCGTCTAATCCTTCGAAACCTCTACCTCATCCGTCCCTACATTGATTCATCAATTGCACAATCTCTGGTATCTGCTCTCATCATTCCTCGTATTGACTACTGTAATTCACTGTTTCTTCATCTTCCACAGAAGTCACTCAACATTTTACAATCTATCCTTAATCAAGCCTGCCGCTTCATTCTTCGCCTTCCTCCGCATCATCCCACATCATCCAATCTACGTGATCTTGGTATTCTTCCTATTCCTTATCGCGTTCAACACAAAATCTGCACACTCACCTATAAACTCTTGCATTCTCCTGACTCTCCACAGTATTTACTTGAACTTCTTTCTCCACATCCGTGTCCTCGTGATACAAGACAAACTAAAATCCTTCTTGAACCTCGTTGTCACTGTGAATCTTCTTGGTTTACACGCTCCTTCCAACACGCTGCTCCTCGCATATACAATAGCCTCCCATCTCACCTACTGTCCTCTCCCTCGCTTAAATCCTTCTCGAAACAGCTACATTCTCACCTTCTTTCACAGTTGAATTAAACATATTGCATGTATTGAACTATTTGAATGCTGCTGTGCAATTTGATGGCTTGTATGTGTTTGTTTTTTTAATGTATATATGTGTATGTATGTGTGTGTATATATATATATGTGTGTGTGTGTATATGTATATGTTTATGTATATATATATAGCCTGTTGGAGGCTCAATACATTGAATTGAATTGAATTGAAGACCAAGAGCAAGGTGGTCTGCAGCGACGCGCGGCCGCGCCAAACTGCTCGTGGTACCAGCAGAGAGTTGATGGTGGCTGGACGTACGTTTGTGCAGGTGAGTGTGTTCGTGCTGACTGACCTCGTCGTGGAGATGGCGACTGCTGACGAACAGATTGGCGTAATGTCGATCTTGCGCGGCTCTCACTCCTTGGGGCGAATCGTGGCTCGCGCTCTTCAGATCTCGCGGCCAGTGCGGACTCAAGGCGTCTGTTGGACAATTCGAGCTGTTGGACAGTGTCCACCAGCGAAGATACAGCTTGGCACAAATCGCTGCGACCGTTGTCCGTTCTCTCTTGAGCGTGAGGCACTGACTGCACATGATTGGCTGCTAGTTGTGGCGTATTCATGCCGCTGGATTCCATGTACCGATCAGCAGCTCCGGCCAGCTCGTCGAGAGGGGTAGTCGCAGGCAGTAGGGACAAGGCCGCTCGTGCTGCCTGTGGGAGTCTCTGCAAAAATAGTGTCCTGAGCAGCCCTGAGTCTGCAGGTACGTTGCCGGCGATCAACAGCTCGTGTCGCATAGACCGCAGAAGAGTCGTCGGTTTTTGGTCGCCGAGCTGCTGCTTTGAAAGCATTGCTTCAAGGCGACTGGCGTGTGATTGAGCCAGACGTTCCTGCAGGGCCGTGCTGAGAGCGGAAAACGATTTGGGCCCGCGCAAAACATCACGGACCTGTGTAGCGATGTGTGCTGGCAAGTTGGCGACCACCAACTTGAAACGCGTTTCGTCGTTGTCGATGCCGGCGACATCGAAAGCACACTCGACCTGGACCAGCCAAACTTCGGGGTCTTCAGGTAGAAACGTTGGCAGTCTGAATGTCGTTGCTGGCCTGCAAGGCTGGGACGATTGCGCGCTGGCGATCTGCGTGTCGGTGGCTGTACTCACGTCGGGGTCACCAGTGTTGGTAGACATTGCTACGCCAAGGTTGACAAACACGCGTGTGTCAACGACACCGGAAACGCTCGGCCAATTGCGTTAAATTCGCTTAGTCTTTACAAGGACTGTACAATGCGTTGAATTCGCAACTGACAATTCGCCTTTAAAAAGGCGGGGTTAAATTATTCGCCAATTAAATGCTCTTAAAAGAGCAGCTTGATGTATCTGGCCGATTAGCAGAAAACACGAGTTTTCTCGAACGCTATATTGTCGCCGTCCGCAAACAATACAAATAGTCGTCGATGACACACACAGATCGACGATACACACAGGTTGATAATACACACGACAAAAATGAACGGGTCGAAAAGGGCGAGATATTGAGGCACTTAACAGCGAGCGATGAGCGGTCCCTCACAGCGCTCTGCGCGTGACTAAGTGTATTTCGGATTTATGCCAGTATCGGACAATGAGCGCGCTCACCGGAAGTTGTCCGATACTCACATAAATCCGCGCTGCATGGGTCTGCTTGCGCAATGCGCAGAATGATATGTTGTACAGGGAACGCGACGCGAGACAACAATTGCACACATCAAGCAATGCACAACACACTCCATAACATATACATGCAATAACATACGTTCCGCAAATATAGACATGTATGCTTGTGCGTTTATATAGTGATATTAAATAAAACATTAATACATCATAACACACATATAAATATAAACAACAGTGCACCTTTAAAATAACACAATACATTAATTACCATGACACGTGAACAAATAAGTAAAATATGCAAGCGTGCAGCGCCTACAACATAAACTCAAGCACAACTAACACGTCTTCACTCAAACAGTCAGGCAACCACTGACTGTTGATTGTAGGGCGAATTTCACAAAAATAAATGAATCGCTATTAAAATCCTTAGAAAATAATTTTAGTCGGCAGAGGTCCGAATGAAATTAACGCACGTGATTAACGCTGAAAATGGTTCAACGGCGTTTTTAAGTAATTTTGATTGGCTGGTTGGCGAACAATTCACTGGAAAGCACCGAAAAAACTGGCAGCAGTGAAAAAATGTCCACACACTATCACCGCTACTCTATCACTGAATTCACCGCTACTCTATACCGTCTTTACGGGCGATATTTGCCCGTAGAGACAAGAAAAACGAAGCTGCAGTGAAAATTCAGCGAGCGTTTCGCAGGTACCGCCAACGTTGCGGTACTCAGCCAAGACGTCAGGTGATGATGGCGTCAATTAGTTGGCTTCTCGATGAGGACTACACGACAGTGCTGGTTATTGGAGGCTCAAACACGTCCACTCCTCCAATGACCAACACTGTCGTGTCGTCCTCATCGAGAAGCCAACTAATTGACGCCATCATCACCTGACGTCTTGGCTGAGTACCGCAACGTTGGCGGTACCTGTGAAACGCTCGCTGAATTTTCACTGCAGCTTCGTTTTTCTAGGCCAGCTGCTTTCTGGTCAAATATCCTCGGAGAAACCTTTGCAGTGTGCCTGCAACATACTGCAGGTACTGGTAGCTGATTTTCTCGCTGAATTTTTGCTGAATCACCGTCGCCGCGTCATCAGGCGTGATTTTTTTGACTTGCTGTTGTCGCCTGGGCATTTGGCTCCCCAAAGAGGCGGCCGACGTGGAGGATTCGTAAATTTCGTGACTTCTCATTACTCTTACACCGGACAATGTCTTATCCAATGTCAATGCCAATGTGTTAATTTTACCGCCCAGCTGTCGGTACTGCACCTCATAGCCTCGCTCGCTATATCCTTCCAGTGCGTCATCGCTGGCTGAGTCTTGCTGCATCTCTTGCCGGCGGTAATGACACGGCGAGCATCGGTCCGAACTCTGCCGGTGGGTCTGGGCGCTGCGAGTGTCTCTGTGTTGATGTGATAAGCGAACTTGTCTGTTTGTGGTGTTGCGAAACTGATCGGTCATTGTACAATTGTTCTTGGTGTCAATATTCGCTCAGGATCCTGAATTTCCTTAAATTTGACCTGCACAAACACAAAGCGAAAACTACAGCATACTGTTGTTGGTAGACATTGCTACGCCAATGTTGACAAACACACGTTTATCAACGACACCGGAAACGCTCGGCCAATTGCGTTAAATTCGCTTAGTCTTTACAAAGACTGTACAATGCGTTGAATTCGCAACTGACAATTCGTCTTTAAAAAGGCGGGGTTAAATTATTCGCCAATTAAATGCTCTTAAAAGAGCAGCTTGATGTATCTGGCCGATTAGCAGAAAACACGAGTTTTCTCGAACGCTATATTGTCGCCGTCCGCAAACAATACAAATAGTCGTCGATGACACACACAGATCGACGATACACACAGGATGATAATACACACGGCAAAAATGAACGGGTCGAAAAGGGCGAGATCTTGAGGCACTTAACAGCGAGCGATGAGCGGTCCCTCACAGCGCTTTGCGCGTGACTAAGTGTATTTCGGATTTATGCCAGTATCGGACAATGAGCGCGCTCACCGGAAGTTGTCCGATACTCACATAAATCCGCGCTGCATGGGTCTGCTTGCGCAATGCGCAGAATGATATGTTGTACAGGGAACGCGACGCTAGACAACAATTGCACACATAAAGCAATGCACAACACACTCCATAACATATACATGCAATAACATACGTTCCGCAAATATAGACATGTATGCTTGTGCGTTTATATAGTGATATTAAATAAAACATTAATACATCATAACACACATATAAATATAAACAACAGTGCACCTTTAAAATAACACAATACATTAATTACCATGACACGTGAACAAATCAGTAAAATATGCAAGCGTGCAGCGCCTACAGTGCCCCCTCCCTATATGTGTCGATGGCGAAAGAGACACGTCGATAACGCAAAGGAGGCCGTACTGTGCGACCGCTACGTGTGCGCAGTACAGATTGTGGCAAATCGTTTCTGGACTGTATTGTAGACGCATTAGAATATGAGCTGTTGTGTGTCGGATAATAATGTGTATCGATGTGTCTGTTTGGACTCACGTGTTCGGTGGCTGGACCTTGTATCACCAATTCTGATGTTTGCGGTTCCTCCAGTGGGTCCTCGCACGGATCCGGTGTTACCCTCAAGTCGTGTGTCGGCAGCGAGGTGTCGTCGATGAAAGCTGGCTTGCAGCGGTCGATCGATATGGTCTCCGTGTGTCCCTTACGCGAAACCACCATATGTTTATCGGACCGCTGTACAATGGCGTATGGTCCGTCGTATGGACAGTCGAGCGGGTAACGGTGGCTGTCGCGCCTCACGAAAACGTGAGTTGCTGACTGAAGGGCCTTTGGCACGAAGGACGGTGCGTTGGAGGGTCGCGGTAAGACGGGACGAAGCCTGCGCATATTCTTGCGGAGAACTGCTGCAAACGACGCTGGATCGCCGGAGCTGAGGCGCGTGTCGCTGACTAGCTCACCGGGAAGACGCAGTGTTGTGCCATACACAAGCTCCGCCGTGCACGCTTGCAGATCGGTCTTGTGCGTCGATCGGATGCCGAGCAGCGCCATGGGTAATGCGTCCATCCATGACGTCTGCGACGCACGTAGGCTGGATTTCAGCTGTCGATGAAATCTTTCCACCATACCGTTGCTTGCCGGGTGATAGCTGGTCGTGCGTATGCGCCGACAGCCCAGAACTCGACTCAGTTCGGACCAGAGAGCCGATTCGAACTGCGCGCCGCGGTCGGTGGTGATCGTGTCAGGAACACCGAAACGTGACACCCACTGATGGACGAACGCACGTGCGATTGTCACGGTTTTTATGTCGGGCAGAGGTATGGCTTCCGGCCAGCGCGTGAAGCGGTCGATGCAGGTGAGCAGGTATGTCTGGCCCTGCGATGGTGGTAGTGGTCCAACAAGGTCGACGTGAACGTGCCTGAAACGTTCACTGGGTGTCCCAAATGGTGACACTGCGCTCTTTGTATGGCGGGTGATCTTCGAACGTTGACAGCTCACGCAACAACGCGTCCACCGGCGTATGTCGCGATCCATGTTTGGCCATACGAAACGCTTCGCGACCAGCTTCACTGTTGCTTCTACTCCGGGATGTGACAGCTCGTGTAGGCTCTTGGTGTACAGTCGACGCAAGTCTGTGGGCAGTACCGGTCGTGGTGTGCCAGTGGACACATCGCACAAGAGCGAGTCCTGGCCAAACTGCACATTCTGGAGCTGTAGGGAGCCTGGAGAATCGCGAAGTGAAGAAAGCGACGGGTCTTCGGCTTGCGCCGCGGCCAGTGAGGCAAAATCATCCGTGCGGATGACGGGCGAAATGATTGCTGCTGTCGTGCGTGATAAAGCGTCGGCCACCTGGTTCTCAGCACCGGGGATGTGACGAATGTCAGACACGAACTGGCTGACGAAGTCTAGATGTCTCATCTCTCGTGGCGCGTACTTGTCGGAGTTGGAAGACAATGCGTGTACCAGTGGACGATGGTCTGTAAAGACGATGACATTTCGTCCTTCGATCGTGTGCCTGAAGTGACGCACGGCCAGATAAACGCCCAGCAGCTCTCTTCCGAAGGTGCAATATTTTTGCTCGGTTTTTGACAGAGTTTTTGAAAAGTAGCCGAGGGGCTGCCAGTCGTCATGTACGTGCTGCTGTAATACGGCTCCGACGCCGGAATCGGATGCGTCAACGTGAAGGCTAAGCTCAGCCCTGGGTATTTGGTGCGAAAGCATGGCGGAGGTTGTCAGAGCTTGCTTGACGTCGCCGAAATTTCTGTTGGTGTCCGCACACCATTCAACAGGTGCCTTCGAACGCTTTGCCCGGTGCGTAAGCAGGGCGTGCAACGGCTTCAGCTTTGCAGCCGCGTTGTGTATGAAACGTTGGTAGTACGCTACCATCCCGAGAAAACGGCGGAGCTGCGATTGCGTTGTCGGTTTTGGAAAGGTCTGGATTGTGGTCACTTTGTCTTCGAGGGGAAGAACTCCATCGGCAGTCACTTGATGTCCCAGGAATCGGATTGAAGGGACCCCAATGACGCACTTGTCAACATTCACCACCAGACCATACTGCTCCAGACGAGACATGATAGACGTGAGCAGGCGTTCGTGCTGATCGTGAGAATTCGATGCGAGCAGCAAATCGTCCAAATAGCAGAATACGCCGTCGATATCGCGCAGCACACCGTCCATAAAACGCTGAAACGTCTGCCCGGCGTTCCTCAAGCCAAACGGCATGCGTACATACTCGTAGAGGCCGAATGGTGTCGTGATTGCCGTTTTGGGAATATCGGCCGGTTCGACGGGGATCTGGTGGTAGGCTCTCACCAGATCGAGACTGGAGAACACCTTGCAGCCGTGAAGCTTAGCGGAAAAATCTCGCAGGTACGGCAGCGGGTATTGATCGGGCACGGTGCGGTTATTCAAGGCGCGATAATCTCCGCATGGTCTGAAATCACCGTTTGATTTCGGGGCTAAGTGAAGTGCTGATGCCCACGCGCTGTTTGATGGACGCAAAATGCCAAGTTTCAGCATCTTGTCAATTTCACGCTTTGCGATGCTGGCTTTTTCAAGCTCTAGACGACGTGGGCGACAAAAAACCGGCGGTCCGTGCGTGATAATGTGGTGAGTCACGTCATGTTTCACCGATACAGGACCCGTCGGCGCTGTTGTCACCGCCTTGAAGCGCTGCATGATTTGTTCGTACCGCGAAACTGTCGCAACACGAATGCCGACTGAAGAAATCGCCGAGGTTCTTGCCGAAGTACAAACGTTGCCTCTGTGTAAGAGGCGCTTGTTACGCAAGTCGATCAGGATGTGGTGCGCGTGCAGAAAATCAGCTCCGATGATTGCCATGTTGACTTGCGCAACTACGAAAGCCCATTGAATCTTTTCACCGTTTTCAAAGCGGATGGTGATGCTGCGCTTGCCGTAAACTCGAATTTCGGATCCGTTTGCGGCGGTGAGTCGCTGTGTCGTCGGTGTCAGGTTTTGCTTGTGGTGCGGCGTCGGTGGTACCACACTCACTTGAGCGCCAGTATCCACAAGATACTTTGTTCCGCTGGTCTTGTCACAAATGAAGAGCAGCGGCGCGTCGGTAGAGCAGCCTCCCAAGCATTGCGCTACATGCTGGAGGCTGTCTAGTTTAAAGACCAAGAGCAAGGTGGTCTGCAGCGACGCGCGGCCGCGCCAAACTGCTCGTGGTACCAGCAGAGAGTTGATGGTGGCTGGACGTACGTTTGTGCAGGTGAGTGTGTTCGTGCTGACTGACCTCGTCGTGGAGATGGCGACTGCTGACGAACAGATTGGCGTAATGTCGATCTTGCGCGGCTCTCACTCCTTGGGGCGAATCGTGGCTCGCGCTCTGCAGATCTCGCGGTCAGTGCGGACTCAAGGCGTCTGTTGGTCAATTCGAGCTGTTGGACAGTGTCCACCAGCGAAGATACAGCTTGGCACAAATCGCTGCGACCGTTGTCCGTTCTCTCTTGAGCGTGAGGCACTGACTGCACATGATTGGCTGCTAGTTGTGGCGTATTCATGCCGCTGGCTTCCATGTACCGATCAGCAGCTCCGGCCAGCTCGTCGAGAGGGGTAGTCGCAGGCAGTAGGGACAAGGCCGCTCGTGCTGCCTGTGGGAGTCTCTGCAAAAATAGTGTCCTGAGCAGCCCTGAGTCTGCAGGTACGTTGCCGGCGATCAACAGCTCGTGTCGCATAGACCGCAGAAGAGTCGTCGGTTTTTGGTCGCCGAGCTGCTGCTTTGAAAGCATTGCTTCAAGGCGACTGGCGTGTGATTGAGCCAGACGTTCCTGCAGGGCCGTGCTGAGAGCGGAAAACGATTTGGGCCCGCGCAAAACATCACGGACCTGTGTAGCGATGTGTGCTGGCAAGTTGGCGACCACCAACTTGAAACGCGTTTCGTCGTTGTCGATGCCGGTGACATCGAAAGCACACTCGACCTGGACCAGCCCAACTTCGGGGTCTTCAGGTAGAAACGTTGGCAGTCTGAATGTCGTTGCTGGCCTGCAAGGCTGGTACGATTGCGCGCTGGCGATCTGCGTGTCAGTGGCTGTACTCACGTCGGGGTCACCAGTGTTGGTAGACATTGCTACGCCAAGGTTGACAAACACGCGTGTGTCAACGACACCGGAAACGCTCGGCCAATTGCGTTAAATTCGCTTAGTCTTTACAAAGACTGTACAATGCGTTGAATTCGCAACTGACAATTCGCCTTTAAAAAGGCGGGGTTAAATTATTCGCCAATTAAATGCTCTTAAAAGAGCAGCTTGATGTATCTGGCCGATTAGCAGAAAACACGAGTTTTCTCGAACGCTATATTGTCGCCGTCCGCAAACAATACAAATAGTCGTCGATGACACACACAGATCGACGATACACACAGGTTGATAATACACACGACAAAAATGAGCGGGTCGAATAGGGCGAGATCTTGAGGCACTTAACAGCGAGCGATGAGCGGTCCCTCACAGCGCTCTGCGCGTGACTAAGTGTATTTCGGATTTATGCCAGTATCGGACAATGAGCGCGCTCACCGGAAGTTGTCCGATACTCACATAAATCCGCGCTGCATGGGTCTGCTTGCGCAATGCGCAGAATGATATGTTGTACAGGGAACGCGACGCTAGACAACAATTGCACACATCAAGCAATGCACAACACACTCCATAACATATACATGCAATAACATACGTTCCGCAAATATAGACATGTATGCTTGTGCGTTTATATAGTGATATTAAATAAAACATTAATACATCATAACACACATATAAATATAAACAACAGTGCACCTTTAAAATAACACAATACATTAATTACCATGACACGTGAACAAATAAGTAAAATATGCAAGCGTGCAGCGCCTACAACATAAACTCAAGCACAACTAACACGTCTTCACTCAAACAGTCAGGCAACCACTGACTGTTGATTGTAGGGCGAATTTCACAAAAATAAATGAATCGCTATTAAAATCCTTAGAAAATAATTTTAGTCGGCTGAGGTCCGAATGAAATTAACGCACGTGATTAACGCAGAAATTGGTTAAACGGCGTTTTTAAGTAATTTTGATTGGCTGGTTGGCGAACAATTCACTGGAAAGCACCGAAAAAACTGGCAGCAGTGAAAAAACGTCCACACACTATCACCGCTACTCTATCACTGAATTCACCGCTACTCTATACCGTCTTTACGGGCGATATTTGCCCGTAAAGACAAGAAAAACGAAGCTGCAATGAAAATTCAGCGAGCGTTTCGCAGGTACCGCCAACGTTGCGGTACTCAGCCAAGACGTCAGGTGATGATGGCGTCAACTAGTTGGCTTCTCGATGAGGACTACACGACAGTGCTGGTTATTGGAGGCTCAAACACGTCCACTCCTCCAATGACCAACACTGTCGTGTCGTCCTCATCGAGAAGCCAACTAATTGACGCCATCATCACCTGACGTCTTGGCTGAGTACCGCAACGTTGGCGGTACCTGTGAAACGCTCGCTGAATTTTCACTGCAGCTTCGTTTTTCTAGGCCAGCTGCTTTCTGGTCAGATATCCTCGGAGAAACCTTTGCAGTGTGCCTGCAACATACTGCAGGTACTGGTAGCGGATTTTCTCGCTGAATTTTTGCTGAATCACCGTCCCCGCGTCATCAGGCGTGATTTTTTTGACTTGCTGTTGTCGCCTGGGCATTTGGCTCCCCAAAGAGGCGGCCGACGTGGAGGATTCGTAAATTTCGTGACTTCTCATTACTCTTACACCGGCCAATGTCTTATCCAATGTCAATGCCAATGTGTTAATTTTACCGCCCAGCTGTCGGTACTGCACCTCATAGCCTCGCTCGCTATATCCTTCCAGTGCGTCATCGCTGGCTGAGTCTTGCTGCATCTCTTGCCGGCGGTAATGACACGGCGAGCATCGGTCCGAACTCTGCCGGTGGGTCTGGGCGCTGCGAGTGTCTCTGTGTTGATGTGATAAGCGAACTTGTCTGTTTGTGGTGTTGCGAAACTGATCGGTCATTGTACAATTGTTCTTGGTGTCAATATTCGCTCAGGATCCTGAATTTCCTTAAATTGGACCTGCACAAACACAAAGCGAAAACTACAGCATACTATAACGTATATTTGTATGTAAAATTATTCTTGTTCCATGCAGATTTGATTGTGATTTTATAATGGCACAACTTATTGATAATGCATTTTTATAGTGCCGCCAATCAATTTAGTTGAATTTGAAAAATCTCGGTGTCGTATGTTTGCGCGCTTCGTTCGAATATTGGCGTGAGCTTCACGAAGCTCGTTCTTCATCTCCACCAGTTCTATGGAGACCGTGTGGTGACTACCGGGCACTCAACGCACAAACGCTTCCGGACCGGTACCCACTTCCGTACCTTCGAGACTTTTCGGCGAAACTCAGCGGCTGCAACATCTTCTCCACAGTGGACCTGGTCGGTGCATACCACCAAATTCCCGTGGAGTCCGCAGACGTCGCAAAGACAGCCATCGCCACGCCGTTTGGGCTGTACGAGATGGTGCGTATGCCATTCGGTCTGTGCAACGCCGGTTCCACGTTCCAGCGCTTCATCGACGATGTTCTGCGCGGTGCTGACGGCTGCTTCGCATACCTGGACGATATTTTGGTGGCATCAGCAAGCAAAGACGAACACCTAAGACACCTTCGCGCCGTCTTCCAGAGACTGCAGTCCTACGGCGTAGTCATCAACAAGAGCAAGTGTGTGTTTGGCCGCGACTCTGTCTCCTTTCTCGGACACCGCGTTACATCCGGCGGCATTTTCCCACTCGACGACAAGGTTCGCGCCATCAAAGAATTTCCACAGCCGAACAGTCAGTCTCAGCTTCGTCGATTTTTGGGTATGGTGGCGTATTACCACCGCTTTATACCCAGCGCAGCTGCTGTATTACAACCTCTGCACGCTCTTCTCACACACCGCGCCAAACGCTCCAAAGCTCCGGTAGCATGGACGCAACAGAGCATCGACACTTTCCATGCAGCCAAAGCAGCCCTGGCAGAGAGCAGTATGCTGGCACACCAAATCCCCGGTGCTCCCTTGAGCATCCTGGCTGACGCGTCGGACACTGGTGTTGGCGGAGTATTACAACAGCACACCAATGGTCTGTGGCAGCCCCTCAGCTACTTTTCCAAGACTCTGACGCCTACTGAACGGCGATACAGCACATTCGGCAGAGAGCTGCTCGGAGTGTACTCGGCAGTTCGCCACTTCCGCTACACGATCGAAGGCCGTGACGTCATCGTGTTCACCGATCATCGCCCTCTCGTGCATGCTTTGCCTTCCATGTCGGAGAAATATTCGCCTCGCGAGCTACGACATCTGGATTTCATCAGCCAGTTTGTGTCAGAGATCCGACACCTGCCTGGCAGCCAAAACACAGTGGCTGATGCACTTTCCAGAACAGCAGCCGTACTGACTGTTCCGTCGTGCCAAGTCGACGATTACGTCTCCCTAGCTGCGGCTCAACGAGAAGACACTTCGTTGGAGACGCTTCGCAACTCGACGTCATCGCTGAAGCTACGCGATGTCATGTTCGGCGAAGCAAAAGTTTTGTGCGACGAGTCCACCGGTCGACCCCGCCCAGTGCTTCCAACAGCATTACGCCGGCCTTACACGTCTTCTCTGCACAACCTTTCACATCCAGGCATCGATGCAACTGCGAAGCTAGTCTCGTCACGCTTCGTGTGGCCGAACATGGACCGCGACGTGCGCAAGTGGACCCGAACATGCCTGCAGTGTCAACGAGCGAAAGTTACCCGTCACACGAAAAGCGCGGTGCAACCATTTCAGCCACCTGGAGAGCGCTTCAGTCACGTGCACGTGGACATCGTCGGACCACTGCCACCGTCACAAGGTCAGTCATACCTCCTCACATGCGTGGACCGATTTTCGCGCTGGCCGGAAGCCATTCCCCTGCCGGATATTCGCGCAGTGACAGTTGCACGCGCGTTTCTCCATCAGTGGGTCTCACGCTTTGGAGTGCCGACAACCATCACAACAGATCGCGAGGCACAATTCGAATCGTCTCTTTGGTCAGAACTCACTCGACTACTTGGCTGTCAGCGCATACGCACCACCAGTTATCACCCAAGCAGCAACGGCATGACTGAACGCTTCCATCGGCAGCTCAAAGCAAGTTTGCGCGCTGCTGAACACACATCATGGATGGATGTTTTGCCCATGGCCTTGTTGGGCATACGGTCGACACACAAAACTGATGTCGGCGCGTGCTCAGCCGAACTGGTCTACGGAGCGTCCCTGCGACTTCCTGGCGAGTTGATCAGCGACTCAACACAGACAGCCAGCAACCCGGCTTCATTCGCTTCATCGCTGCGCAATCACATGCGCAAACTACGACCACGACTTCCACGAGCAGTCAATCAGCCATCGTTCGTTCCGGCAGCACTGAAGACGGCAACACACGTGTTTGTCCGTCGGGACAAACACAGATACCCGCTCGACTGTCCGTATGACGGCCCGTTTCCCGTCATTCATCGTACGGACAAACTGATCACGATCCGGACTAACAGCGAGCGTGCAGTTGTCTCCATCGATCGCTGCAAACCAGCCTTCGTCGAAGATGTGCAGCCAGCTTCAACCCGTGACCCGCCAGACGATGGCGACGACGGTGGCAGTACTGAACTTATCGTGCCTCCAACAAAAGTGCCACGGACACCGACAACTGCTGCGGACCCTATCAGGTCAGGTCATGAAAACACAGCTACACACACCAACACATACACGCATCCACAGTCCATTTTGCGTACTAGGAGCGGTCGTGCTGTGCGCCTACCTGTGCGTTATCGCCGTGTCTCATTTCTTCTCGACACTTCTAGGGGGAGGGCCCTGTAGGCGTCATGCATTCGCTTTAATTGTGAATGTTTGCTGATTCTGCCGCAACTTTTTGTTTCACATGTGCACGTTACGAAATGTGATTGTTTAAAATTGATGACAAATGTTGTAGCATATATTTTCCGAGTAATGTCTGCGATAAACATGTGTAATGTATTGCATCATGTGTTAGGAGAACACACAGTATTGCGAACATAGTCTTGTCTTGTGCTAGTGCTAATATTTTGTGCATAATGGTCCATTTGTATCATTGGTGGTTAGTGCTTATTCGTTTTATGTGCATCAACCTATATGTGTATGTACTGTAATGTATTGTGTGTATATATATGTATAGATATATATATATATATATATATATATGTGTGTGTGCGTGTGTAAGTGTATATATTAGTATGTATCCTTCTGTTCGATGTACGTGTTGCGCTCCAGGATACCCCTTTGAGTTTAGCCACGCGCAGCACGCTCTGCACATATACACGCTCTGCACATATACACGCTCTGCACATATACACGCTCTACACACACACACACGCTCTACACACACACACACGCTCTGCCACCACAACGAGTGCAAGTTCGTGTTATTGCCGGGGGCAACTTTCGGTGAGCTCAGCGATATTTGATATCGGTCTGAACGAGTGCAGAACATTATTCGATATCGCTCGTGCAGACTATTCATTCAGCAGCGACACTCTTCACGCACAGCTTCTGCTCCCGCGCTACACTAATCGCACGGCGTTTTATCAACGCTGAATCTTGTTAGACAACCTAGACTGTGCTGAAAATATATAGTGAACCAGTGCCACATTTTCTCTGCTTGCGCTATAATAAGTCAGCTTCTGACTCCTTGTTACCGGTTGCTATGGCTACCAACACCACCAATTTCACCTTGATTGCCTCAAAAACTCCCAGACTCATCAGACATTCTTTCAACGCCTCTGACAATTCACCAATGCTTGTCATTGCCGCACAGTTGAAGGACATTTACAAAAACATAAACTCAAGCACAGCTAACACGTCTTCACTCAAACAGTCAGGCAACCACTGACTGTTGATTGTAGGGCGAATTTCACAAAAATAAATGAATCGCAATTAAAATCCTTAGAAAATAATTTTAGTCGGCAGAGGTCCGAATGAAATTAACGCACGTGATTAACGCTGAAAATGGTTAAACGGCGTTTTTAAGTAATTTTGGTTGGCTGGTTGGCGAACAATTCACTGGAAAGCACCGAAAAAACTGGCAGCAGTGAAAAAATGTCCACACACTATCACCGCTACTCTATCACTGAATTCACCGCTACTCTATCCCGTCTTTACGGGCGATATTTGCCCGTAGAGACAAGAAAAACGAAGCTGCAATGAAAATTCAGCGAGCGTTTCGCAGATACCGCCAACGTTGCGGTACTCAGCCAAGACGTCAGGTGATGATGGCGTCAACTAGTTGGCTTCTTGATGAGGACTACACGACAGTGCTGGTTATTGGAGGCTCAAACACGTCCACTCCTCCAATGACCAACACTGTCGTGTCGTCCTCATCGAGAAGCCAACTAATTGACGCCATCATCACCTGACGTCTTGGCTGAGTACCGCAACGTTGGCGGTACCTGTGAAACGCTCGCTGAATTTTCACTGCAGCTTCGTTTTTCTAGGTCAGCTGCTTTCTGGTCAGATATCCTCGGAGAAACCTTTGCAGTGTGCCTGCAACATACTGCAGGTACTGGTAGCTGATTTTCTCGCTGAATTTTTGCTGAATCACCGTCGCCGCGTCATCAGGCGTGATTTTTTTGACTTGCTGTTGTCGCCTGGGCATTTGGCTCCCCAAAGAGGCGGCCGACGTGGAGGATTCGTAAATTTCGTGACTTCTCATTACTCTTACACCGGCCAATGTCTTATCCAATGTCAATGCCAATGTGTTAATTTTACCGCCCAGCTGTCGGTACTGCACCTCATAGCCTCGCTCGCTATATCCTTCCAGTGCGTCATCGCTGGCTGAGTCTTGCTGCATCTCTTGCCGGCGGTAATGACACGGCGAGCATCGGTCCGAACTCTGCCGGTGGGTCTGGGCGCTGCGAGTGTCTCTGTGTTGATGTGATAAGCGAACTTGTCTGTTTGTAGTGTTGCGAAACTGATCGGTCATTGTACAATTGTTCTTGGTGTCAATATTCGCTCAGGATCCTGAATTTCCTTAAATTTGACCTGCACAAACACAAAGCAAAAACTACAGTATACTATAACGTATATTTGTATGTAAAATTATTCTTGTTCCATGCAGATTTGATTGTGATTTTATAATGGCACAACTTATTGATAATGCATTTTTATAGTGCCGCCAATCGGATATAGTTGAATTTGAAAAATCTCGGTGTCGTATGTTTGCGCGCTTCGTTCGAATATTGGCGTGAGCTTCACGAAGCTCGTTCTTCATCTCCACCAGTTCTATGGAGACCGTGTGGTGACTACCGGGCACTCAACGCACAAACGCTTCCGGACCGGTACCCACTTCCGTACCTTCGAGACTTTTCGGCGAAACTCAGCGGCTGCAACATCTTCTCCACAGGGGACCTGGTCCGTGCATACCACCAAATTCCCGTGGAGTCCGCAGACGTCGCAAAGACAGCCATCGCCACGCCGTTTGGGCTGTACGAGATGGTGCGAATGCCATTCGGTCTGCGCAACGCCGGTTCCACGTTCCAGCGCTTCATCGACGAAGTTCTGCGCGGTGCTGACGGCTGCTTCGCATACCTGGACGATATTTTGGTGGCATCAGCAAGCAAAGACGAACACCTAAGACACCTTCGCGCCGTCTTCCAGAGACTCCAGTCCTACGGCGTAGTCATCAACAAGAGCAAGTGTGTGTTTGGCCGCGACTCTGTCTCCTTTCTCGGACACCGCGTTACATCCGGCGGCATTTTCCCACTCGACGACAAGGTTCGCGCCATTAAAGAATTTCCACAGCCGAACAGTCAGTCTCAGCTTCGTCGATTTTTGGGTATGGTGGCGTATTACCACCGCTTTATACCCAGCGCAGCTGCTGTATTACAACCTCTGCACGCTCTTCTCACACACCGCGCCAAACGCTCCAAAGCTCCGGTAGCATGGACGCAACAGAGCATCGACACTTTCCATGCAGCCAAAGCAGCCCTGGCAGAGAGCAGTATGCTGGCACACCAAATCCCCGGTGCTCCCTTGAGCATCCTGGCTGACGCGTCGGACACTGGTGTTGGCGGAGTATTACAACAGCACACCAATGGTCTGTGGCAGCCCCTCAGCTACTTTTCAAAGACGCTGACGTCTACTGAACGGCGATACAGCACATTCGGCAGAGAGCTGCTCAGAGTGTACTCGACAGTTCGCCACTTCCGCTACACGATCGAAGGCCGTGACGTCATCGTGTTCACCGATCATCGCCCTCTTTGTACCACACTTTGAGTAGCACTGCTCTAGAGGATTCACGTCAGACACTGGTAATTTGCTTAACAGGTCCACTCCGACATCAACAAAGTAGTCATTCAAAGGTCTGATATAGTACGGACCACATCTGAAGTGCCCCCGTCGTCTCTTAGTTTATGAATGCGTTCCCTTTTTCCGAGATGTCATCCTAATTTCATTTTTTATTTTTTGTGGAGTGAGTTTGACTTTCATCGAAGCGTTTGCAGATAGCAGAGCGAGAGCGTCTTTAGGGGAGGATGTTATTGTGTGTGAGCGCGTGTATATGACGCGTCTCATGTTTCAAGTCTCGCGCCCGGGTATCGCGTCTCATGTGTCGGGCAGTGGGCCAGTGACGGTTGCGTTGTGCGTTGTTGCGTTGAGGGTTGTCGTGGTGTAGCGTCATTGTGTCTCGTGTTGTGTATATTGTGCACATCCTTATTGTGTTTCTTCTCTTTATCTGCCTTTCTTCAATACATTGAACTACAAGCTAACCGGCCACATACGTTATGGAGGCGGTCAAAAGTGACTATACGCTTAACATGTCCACGGGCGAAGGAGACGTGGTGTCGTGGCTGAAGAAGGTCAAGCTGGTGGCTAAATTGAAGAAGGTGGATGATCTGGCGGGTTTTATTGCACTTCATCTTGAAGGCGATGCTCTTGCACAATTTATGGAGCTGGAAGAAGATGATCAAGAGGATACAGATGCAATTGAGAGCGCGTTGAAGACGGCTTATGCAGACGACTCATTCTGCGCGTTCCAAAAGCTGTGCGAGAAAAAGTGGACTGGAGAGTCGGTGGATGTGTTCGCAACGGATATTCGCAGGCTTGCTGGTCTTGCAAATTTTCACAGTGAAGGGCTGGAGAACATTTGCAGATTAAGATTTGTCAATGGATTTCCTGGCTATATTCGTTCAAGCCTGCAAAGGATGGCAGATGTTCAAACGATGACAATGTCTGAGCTCATCAGTCACGCTCGAGTAATGACCAAAAACGGATAACAAGGTGGACCTGTGTCAGCTGTGTCAGTAGTGCGCCAGGTTTCAACAGTAAGTCAGCATGAAGGTGCGGCACGTCAGCTCACGGAGACTGCAATGCAGAGACCGGCAGGATTCAACGGCAGGTGCTACCAGTGTCACGAGATCGGACATATGGCGCGTTTCTGCCAGACGGGACTGCGTGATGTACGTCCGTATGTACGAAGGTACGGAGGTGATCGTGCAACCAGAGGGCGGGTACCCACCTGCTATACGTGCAACAAAGTGGGACATACTTCTCGGCAGTGCAACAATTCGGGAAACGAGTGAGGGGTGGCGTATGCGCCAACAGTCGCCCCTGCATCGGTAAGGCGCCTTTTTATGCATTACCATTTGTTGATGTGTGCTGTGAAAATGTGAAAACCAGTGCTCTTGTCGACACTGGTTGTTCGATGACTGTTGTACATTCTAGTTTTGTGTCTCGTTATGGCGGAGAAGCTGTTATGAAAGCCTTCGATGGAAGTCATGTTGTTTGTAAGGGTAATGGTTGTGTAACACTTGTTGTAAGCGGTGTCAGCGTAGATGCACATGTCGTAGTGGCGGATAAGTTGATAGGTGGTGTTAGCGTTGTTCTTGGTATGGATGTTATTGATCGGTTGGGTGGTGTCACAGTGAAAAATGGCCGGGTGTGGTTTGGGGTTGATAGTGTCCCGGCGGAGGTCGTTAATGCCATTGGCGATGTACATGCATGTGTGACTAGCGACGTATCTGGTGAACGGGCAAACAATACTGACGAACCCACAGTGACCGTGTCGGATTCAGATTTTTCTGCTATTTTTGATGGTCATGTGTGGACCGTTAAATGGCTGTGGAAGGAGAAGCCCGTGAAGTTGAGAAACACCATATCTATGTATGACAAGAAAGTTGATGATCATGTGAAAGACGAATTTGATCGAGAGATCAATAAATGGATAAGCGTCAGTAGAGTAGAGTCAAAGTCGAAGATCCAGTGAAGGGGGCATGGTGTGTGCCAAATGGTGGAAGGAGCATTGTTTGGAGCGATGCTAGTAGCATTGCTATTGGTGCTGTGCTGGAAGTGAACGGAAAAGTGGTAGAAGACGCAGCGTGGCTTCGCAAGAAAGGTGACGCGAGCCATATCAACGTGGCAGAGCTTGACGCAATTATGAAAGGGGTCAATTTGGCTATTAAATGGGAGTTGAAGGATGTGGAGCTAAGAACAGACTCGGCTACTGTAGAGGCGTGGGTGAAGACAGTACTTGACGGTGACAGGCGAATTAAGACAAAGGGTGCAGCAGAGTTGCTTATTTAACGGCGTTTAGGAAATCTGAAGGAGCTTATCTCCGAGTTGGGATTGAACATAAAAGTTACGCTGGTGCCTACCGATAAGAACAAAGCCGACATTCTAACTCGAGTCAGGAAGAATTGGCTGATGAAAACAGGCGCGATGTGTGAGAACTATTGTGCGGCCACAGTGGATGTGAAAGAACTGCATGAAAAACATCACATGGGGGTGGAGCGAACTCTGTACTTGGCGAGAAAGATGGACCCAAACATATCGAAAGATCAAGTAAAGACGGTAATACAGAATTGTGATCGTTGCCAGTCAATAGATCCCGCTCCAGTCGTTCATTCACCGGGTGAATTGCACATAAACGAGAACTGGAAAAGACTAGCGGTAGATGTGACGCATTACCAACATGTGCCATACTTGTCAGTAGTAGATTGTGGGCCGGGGCGATTTGCCATATGGCGGAAATTGAAAAGAGAGGACGCGGAACAAATATCATCAGAACTGGAAAGTATTTTCTATGAACGAGGCCCAGTGAACGAATTGTTACTAGACAACAGCACGGCGTTTCGTTCACATCTTCTTGGCGAGATGCTGTCCCGTTGGAATATCATACGATTTTTTCGAGCAGCGTACCGACCGTCCGGCAACGGCATAGTAGAGCGACACCATAGGACCATCAAGGTGATTGCTGAGAGAGGTGGTATAACGCCCATTGAGGCAGTGTACTGGTACAACAGCACCCCGCGTTTCCATCAAGATGAGATGTCGGTACCACAGAGGTCGGTTTTCACTTACACATGGCGATATCCGTCAGTTGTGGTAGAAAAGCCGAACGAGGGTGAACATGCTGGGTCAATCAAAGTAGGGGATGAAGTTTGGGTTAAACCTCCCAACTCTCGTTGCACAGCTCAGTGGTCCAGAGGCATAGTGACTGACATACATTCGAGAAACAACTTGGACGTCGATGGTGTGCCTAGACACTATCTGGATGTAAGACCTGTTCGAAACTCAGACCAAGCTATGGGAACTCAGATGATGGTGAACCATTGACAGCGGGGCGTAATGATAACAGAATTAGCGATGTGCCCCCAACCGATCATGAACCAGTGGCGCGTCCACAGCGGAACGTAAGACCTCCAGTATGGATGAGAGATTACGTTTAGAATTGTGTTATTTGTGTCGTGCTTGAGCCTCATTTGTTCGATATTGTTTAGCCTGTTAAAGTTGGCTACTGTGAGTTTGCCATATGTTTACTGTTTGTTTTTATGGCGTGGGTATATGCGATTTGAGTATTGTGTGCTGCGTTTTTCGCTTCTCATTGTTGTTTTCGCCGCGGAAAGTGTTTAATAACCTGAATGATGCTTAACTAAGTGTGTCGGCCTGTGTGGTTGGGTATGTGTGTGAGTGTGTGAGTTGTGTGTGATCTTCAGATCACGGGGAGATGTGGTGTGAGTTTGACTTTCATCGAAGCGTTTGCAGATAGCAGAGCGAGAGCGTCTTTAGGGGAGGATGTTATTGTGTGTGAGCGCGTGTATATGACGCGTCTCATGTTTCAAGTCTCGCGCCTGGTATCGCGTCTCATGTGTCGGGCAGTGGGCCAGTGACGGTGTTGCGTTGAGGGTTGTCGTGGTGTAGCGTCATTGTGTCTGCTGTTGTGTATATTGTGCATATCCTTATTGTGTTTCTTCTCTTTATCTGCCTCTCTTCAATACACTGAACTACATTTTTGTCCACTTTTTCTTGGCTAAAACCGTTCTATCCGCGAAAAACTCACGATAGTATAGTCTTTTGCTCTGAATCACCACCTTGGACAACATATTTTTATAGGATAAATACAACTTCCTGTGGTCTTCAACTTTAGCTGTAAGAAATTTCCTGTACAATTTGCCTTTAGTGCGACTATATATTCTGATGCCTTTTGTTATCCACGGCCTTTTCTGTACTTCTCTCTTTCTTACTGTTTGTAGCGGCATGTGATTATCTACTGCTCGCATATATATTTCAAGAATCGCTCGTATGTCGTATTCAGATTATCAGTTTCTATAATTTTCCAGTTTATCTGCTCCAGCTCCTGCTTGAGTCGTAGTAATCGCTTAGGTGAATATTTCCTTTTCAGCAAGAGATATTCTTCTCGTGCAGATTGAGTAATATTGAGTCTTGTAAAAATTGGGAAATGGTCGGAGATATCCTCGCATATCACACCACTCGTCAATGTACTGGAACAATGACTAAGACTAAGAACTACGACTATGACTATGACTATGACTAATGTACTAAGAACAACGTATAGCAACAAAATACGACTTGGTAATTTTTATAGCTTTCATTCGAAAGAAAAATATCGAGCCACTCAAAGGATAGCGGTTCTGTATGCATGCATGTTGCCCTTGAATTATCACTTGCTTTCATATCAGCGCACTCATTGAACCACACGCACACACACATAAGCAAGTACTCACACACACAATACGCACTCCTAAGCAATATATACACACACACACACGAACAAACAGCACACAACACAGAATATAGTACTGTGCGGCGTTCAAATTTCCTGTAGAGACAGTATATAAATCGCGTATCTTGTAATCAGACAATAGCCTAATGATGAATTAATATGACTATACATCCTCCAATGAGTTAGAGAAACAATCAATGATCAATACGGATTGATAAATTGAAATATTATCTATGCTCAATATTTGGTACTAGACTAGACAATTATAATCAAAGCAATGCTCCACGGATGAGCTGTAATGCTAAACAAATTCACTTATGATGTCTGGTTACCCGTCCGGTGACAGTTCTCCATTGGTGGCGCTCCTTGTTCGGCGACTCGGTCGATGCCACAGCTAGGTTGGTCACAGCCGGCGCACTTGACACTAGTCCAGCCGGGCCAGTTTGCGCAATAACGTCTTCCGTACTGTAGACATTAACCACACGGGCGTTCTCGGTGAGTCGCATTTTTATTTTGCCGTTTACTGTCCAAGCGGAGAAAATCTTTCCCTCCCGTTTCATGTTTCTGAGTTCGTACATATTACTGCTGTTGTTTCTGGTCACTTTTCAGATTCTTCCTCGCTTCAAACACTTGCTGTCTTTTGCGGAGCTTTTCGAATTTGACCAGTATGGTGCGGTGTTGACCATCTTTTGGCTGACTGATTCTGTAAGCCTCTTCAACATCTTCGGTTGATATATCTGTATTTAGTGTTGCAGAGAGGCTTTGCACGATCTTTTGCGTATCTTCTCCACGCACCTCTTCTATTCCTGATACGCAAAGGTGCTTGCGCAGCATTTGTTGCTCCAGGAGATTTAATTTTTGCGTGAGCTTCACGAAGCTCGTTCTTCATCTCCACCAGTTCTATATCCTTGGCGGATAGAGCCTCCTCCACTGCAACCTTTATCGCTGGTGCCACCAATTTCACCTTGATTGCCTCAAAAACTCCCGGACTCATCAGAGATTCTTTCAACGCCTCTGACAATTCACCAATGTTTGTCATTGCCGCACAGTTGAAGGACATTTACAAAAACATAAACTCAAGCACAGCTAACACGTCTTCACTCAAACAGTCAGGCAACCACTGACTGTTGATTGTAGGGCGAATTTCACAAAAATAAATGAATCGCTATTAAAATCCTTAGAAAATAATTTTAGTCGGCTGAGGTCCGAATGAAATTAACGCACGTGATTAACGCTGAAAATGGTTAAACGGCGTTTTTAAGTAATTTTGGTTGGCTGGTTGGCGAACAATTCACTGGAAAGCACCGAAAAAACTGGCAGCAGTGAAAAAACGTCCACACACTATCACCGCTACTCTATCACTGAATTCACCGCTACTCTATACCGTCTTTACGGGCGATATTTGCCTGTAGAGACAAGAAAAACGAAGCTGCAATGAAAATTCAGCGAGCGTTTCGCAGGTACCGCCAACGTTGCGGTACTCAGCCAAGACGTCAGGTGATGATGGCGTCAACTAGTTGGCTTCTCGATGAGGACTACACGACAGTGCTGGTTATTGGAGGCTCAAACACGTCCACTCCTCCAATGACCAACACTGTCGTGTCGTCCTCATCGAGAAGCCAACTAATTGACGCCATCATCAGCTGACGTCTTGGCTGAGTACCGCAACGTTGGCGGTACCTGTGAAACGCTCGCTGAATTTTCACTGCAGCTTCGTTTTTCTAGGCCAGCTGCTTTCTGGTCAGATATCCTCGGAGAAACCTTTGCAGTGTGCCTGCAACATACTACAGGTACTGGTAGCTGATTTTCTCGCTGAATTTTTGCTGAATCACCGTCGCCGCGTCATCAGGCGTGATTTTTTTGACTTGCTGTTGTCGCCTGGGCATTTGGCTCCCCAAAGAGGCGGCCGACGTGGAGGATTCGTAAATTTCGTGACTTCTCATTACTCTTACACCGGCCAATGTCTTATCCAATGTCAATGCCAATGTGTTAATTTTACCGCCCAGCTGTCGGTACTGCACCTCATAGCCTCGCTCGCTATATCCTTCCAGTGCGTCATCGCTGGCTGAGTCTTGCTGCATCTCTTGCCGGCGGTAATGACACGGCGAGCATCGGTCCGAACTCTGCCGGTGAGTCTGGGCGCTGCGAGTGTCTCTGTGTTGATGTGATAAGCGAACTTGTCTGTTTGTAGTGTTGCGAAACTGATCGGTCATTGTACAATTGTTCTTGGTGTCAATATTCGCTCAGGATCCTGAATTTCCTTAAATTTGACCTGCACAAACACAAAGCGAAAACTACAGCATACTATAACGTATATAACGTATATAATGCTATATATATACATAAAGAAGAAATTATCTGTCTGTCTGTGTATGTATGCTTGAATATGAGGTGACATAATTGCGCTGGTTCATGGTTCGCTGGTTCAATGATCAGGTGCTTCAAACGCAAACGAAGAGATGGCTCATTTTTATTAAATAAAAATGTCCCGCGGGCAGCAATAAAACGTTCAATTTCACCGTGTAGAATGAATTCATATACAAAACTAAAGGATTTGACTTCAATAACCAGAACGGATGGTGTTCGAGTTCTGAATTATTCCGCACGTCGGCCGGGTTTAAATATGAGGCGGGCTGAGTGAAAATATTTTGTCAAAATAAAATTAAAAATAATGAAATTTAGACTTTTTAATTGATTAAGGTTTTTATGAGTTTGCCTTATTTATTTTTAATTTGCAATATTTTTATGAATTGCTCCGCACAACGGGCGGGTTTTAATGCTAGACTCCATATCTGGAAATATATATATATATATATATATACATATATAAGAAATGATCTGTTTGTCAGTGTGTATGTATGCTTGAATATGAGGTGACATAATTGCGCGGGCTCAATGGTATAGATCAGGGGCTTCAAACGTAAACGAAGCGATGGATCCTGTGTATGAAATAAAAATGTCCCGCGGGCAGTAACTATGGACAATATGACGTTCAATTTCACCGTGTAGAATGAATTAATATACAAAACTAACGGATTTGACTTCAAGATCCAGAACGGATAGTGTTTGACTTATAAATTATTTCGCACGACGGGCGGGTTTAAATATGAGGCGGATTGAGGGAAAATATTCTGTCAAAAAAAGAAAAAAAGATTAAACTTAGACTTTTCAATTGATTACAATTTGATGAGTCTGCCCTTTTTCTTATTTAATTTTCAATATCATTTTATGAATTAAATATAAATTTCATTTTAAGAATTGTTCCGCACAACGGGCGGGTTTTAATGCTAGTATATACATAAAGAAGAAATTATCTGTCTGTCTGTGTATGTATGCTTGAATATGAGGTGAAATAATTGCGCTGGTTCATGGTTCGCTGGTTCAATGATCAGGTGCTTCAAACGCAAACGAAGAGATGGCTCATTTTTATTAAATAAAAATGTCCCGCGGGCAGCAATAAAACGTTCAATTTCACCGTGTAGAATGAATTCATATACAAAACTAAAGGATTTGACTTCAATAACCAGAACGGATGGTGTTCGAGTTCTGAATTATTCCGCACGTCGGCCGGGTTTAAATATGAGGCGGGCTGAGTGAAAATATTTTGTCAAAATAAAATTAAAAATAATGAAATTTAGACTTTTTAATTGATTAAGGTTTTTATGAGTTTGCCTTATTTATTTTTAATTTGCAATATTTTTATGAATTGCTCCGCACAACGGGCGGGTTTTAATGCTAGACTCCATATCTGGAAATATATATATATATATATACATATATAAGAAATGATCTGTTTGTCAGTGTGTATGTATGCTTGAATATGAGGTGACATAATTGCGCGGGCTCAATGGTATAGATCAGGGGCTTCAAACGTAAACGAAGCGATGGATCCTGTGTATGAAATATAAATGTCCCGCGGGCAGTAACTATGGACAATATGACGTTCAATTTCACCGTGTAGAATGAATTAATATACAAAACTAACGGATTTGACTTCAAGATCCAGAACGGATAGTGTTTGACTTATAAATTATTTCGCACGACGGGCGGGTTTAAATATGAGGCGGATTGAGGGAAAATATTCTGTCAAAAAAAGAAAAAAAGATTAAACTTAGACTTTTCAATTGATTACAATTTGATGAGTCTGCCGTTTTTCTTATTTAATTTTCAATATCATTTTATTAATTAAATATAAATTTCATTTCAAGAATTGTTCCGCACAACGGGCGGGTTTTAATGCTAGTATATATATCTATATATATAAAAGAGATCCTCTGTGTGTGTGTGTGTGTGTGTGTGTGTGTGTCTGTGTGTCTGTTCGACCCTCCTTGGTCCATTTTCTATCAGCTATTATTCGGCCACCACTTAGCTTACCCGCTAACAATATATACCATCACGTTGTAAATTTTCTTGTCTACACTTTAGATTAAATTTTAAATTTCAAAAATGAAATATAAAAAGTTATAGCGGTGAAAAGACAAAATGAACCCTGAAAAATGCGAAAATTTTGGTCAATTTTCTGAAGACTACTCCTCCTAAAACAGCAATGGTACAACTATAAAAATTATACCACTGTGTAGAAACTTTTCTCTTCTACTCAACAAATTATAATTTATACCCAAAAATTAAATATAAAACATCTTAAATGGAAAACAATCAATCTACATTCAAAATTTTATTTAAACTCCTCGCGTCCGATTTTCTATACTTTTTTCTCTATTTCTCAAAAACTAATAATCACACATCTAAATAAATAATACTATCATGCTGGGAATTTTGTTTTCTACAGCACGGTATAATTTTTAATTTTCCAAAGTGTATTAAAAAAATGTTACCGCGGTGTGAAGTCAAAATGACAAAGTCAAAAATGCAAAATTAGCACTGAAAAACGCGAATATTTTGGTCAATATTCTCCTATCTATTCCTCATAAACCAGCAGAGTTACAGCTATAAAAATTATACTATTGTGTAGAGAAGTTTATGTTCTACAAGAAATATTTTAATTTATACCCACAAATGATACCAAAAACGTAAAATTGGAAAAATTCTCAAATACATCCAAAATTACACTTGAACACCGGGCGACTAAAATTAATTCATTTTTCTACTATTTCTCAGTAACTATTTGTTACACATAAAAATAAATTATACCATTGTGCTGGAAATTTTGTTTTCTACAATACGGTATAATTTGTAATTTTACAAAGTATATCTGAAGTAAGTTACGACGGTGTAAAGTCAAAAAGACATATTGCCAATTTGTCAGCTATTTTGCGCACTTGCGATTACACAGGAATATACTACTGTGTAGATAATTTTGTGTTCTACAAGATAAGCTATAATTTATACCCACAAAAGATACAAAAAACGTGTAAAATTGGCAAAATTCTCAAATACATCCAAAATTACACTTGAACACCGGGCGACTAAAATTAATTCATTTTTCTACTATTTATCAGTAACTATTTGTTATACATGAAAATAAATTATACCATCGTGCTAGAAATTTTGTTTTCTACAATACGGTATAATTTTTAATTTTCCAAAGTGTATCTAAAGGAAGTTACGGCGATGTAAAGTCAAAATGTCATGTTGCCAATTTGACAGCTATTATGCGCACTTGCGATTACACATGAATATACACTGATTTAATTTCACTGAAGTCCAATCACAATTTACGCACTTGCGATTACACAGGAACATACTACTGTGTAGAGAATTTTGTGTTCTACAATATAAGTTATAATTTATACCCACAAATGGTACAAAAAACGTGTAAAATTGGCAATATTCTCAAATACATCCAAAATTACACATGAACACCGGGCGACTAAAATTAATTCATTTTTCTACTATTTCTCAGTAAAGTAATGTAATTTTCCAAAGGGTGTCTGAAGGAAGTTACGGCGGTGTAAAGTCAAAAGGACATATTGCCAATTTGACAGCTATTATGCGCACTTGCGATTACACAGGAATATACACCGATTAAATTTCACTGAAGCCCAATTACAATTAAGAATGCATCATATTATCTCCAAGCATGGATGGTGTGGTTTTTTTGCGTACAGTTCAATTAATGCTACACTATACTGAATAGAAAGTCTTTATTGTCCTCAATATTTACACATCAAATGTTCCGCACGACGGGCGGGTAAAATGCTACTTGGAACAAAGTAAGCTACTGAACTTTACTGTGTAATTTAATTGGTTTAATTTCAAGTTGCATACGCTTGAGTTGCATAAGGATACGGGTTGTAATATCATGCAATGCCAAGTATATGCATATGCTGTTTTAGAGGAAGCATTAATCTGGAATTATAGAGATGTTTCATTGTTTTGATAGTGTTACACGTCTGAATTACTACACACGAAGGACGGGTGTGAATTTGAGTAGTGTTGAGGGAAAAACATCGTCAATAATTAAAACAAGAATTTACAAATTTGACCTTTCTATTGGTCGTTTTTCATCAATTTTATTTGTGTTTGTTTCGTGTTTGAGTTCTGAATTATTCCGCACGACGGGCAGCTTTAAATATGAGGCGGGTTGTGGAAAAACATGTTTCCTAAATTGAAACATAAATTTCACATTTAGACTTTTATATTAGCTATAACTTTCCTGTGGGTTTGTTTTTCTTTTTCAATTTGCACTAATTTTTTTATGAATTGAATATTAATTATATTTTATGAACTGTTCCGCACGACGGGCGAATTAAATGTATCTATAAAGAGTGGGTTTAAATGATAGCGAGGTATATGATATTTTGCTAGCAGTAAATATTCTAGCGATAAAAGTAGAATAGCTCTTAAGCAAATGATTTTGGAGAATGATGTGAACCTTTAAATATATTTTGCGATCTGATGATATAT
Organism: Sacculina carcini; assembly: GCA_916048095.2. Classification (NCBI taxonomy): domain Eukaryota; kingdom Metazoa; phylum Arthropoda; class Thecostraca; family Sacculinidae; genus Sacculina; species Sacculina carcini. Next base: position 4,727,275 of record OU696591.1, on the reverse strand, counting down.
GTATTAGGAATAATACGTAGCAGAATATAGGTTGCATAATATAATATCGGCTGTAATATCAAGGGCTGTAATATCGGTGTAATCCAAAAAATAACAACTGTATGAATATGATGCATTAGTGGAAGCATTAACCGGGAATTATGAGATAATATGATAATGGTGTATAATTATATCGCATTATGCAACAAATGTGAATTTAGCTGCCTTACAGTTTGGTCCCGATACTATATTGGCGGGTTGAGAGAAAAGTATTGGTGGGCCGCGTGTTTGGGACCCCTGGGGTAGATAATCTCAGTCTTCTGATTACAAATTATGATCGCATCAGTATATTTTGTGATCACAAACTAATAAGTTAAATCACCTCAGACTAGGCTGAGAGCGGTCAAGATTGAATGGTTGGGTTGGGTTGGGTAGGTTTGACTCAGGTTATATTGGGTTTTAATGATAGCGGAAAATATATAAATTTTAACAATAAATATTATAGCGGTAAAAGCGAAATAGTACTTAAGCAAATGATATTGGGGAATGATGTTAAGTAATAAATATAGTTTGGAAACATTCTGATGAAAAGATTTCATCATCTTTCATTGTTTGTTTCGTGTTTGTGTTCTGAATTATACCACACGACGGGCAGATTTATATATCAGGCGGGTTGAGGGATAATATTTGTCAAAATAAGAACAAAAATATTCACATTTAGACTTTTCTATTGGTTAAGATATTTATAGGTTACATTTTTTGGTTTTCAATTTGTATTCATTATATTTTATGGATTTGATATGAATTTTATTGTATGAGTTGTTCCGCACGACGGGTGGGTTTAAAAAAGTATTTTTAGATCGTTTTTCAAATGGTTCATTTAGAAAAAAGAAAAAAACATTTAAAATAAAAATGATCCGCGGGCAGCAACTGTAGACAATAGAACGTTCAATTTTCCCTGTAGAATTAATCCATACACAAAACCAATGGATTTGACTTCAAATATGAATTTTATTGTATGAATTGTTCCTCACGACGGGCGGGTTTAAAAAAGGTGTTTCCATTTTTTAGTTCATTTTTTTCAAATGGTTCATTTAAAAAGGTATTTTTTTACAAATAAAAATGCTCCGCGGGCAGCAACTATAGACAATAGAACGTTCAATTTACCCTGTAGAATTAATCCATACACAAAACCAATGGATTTGACTTCAAGATCCAGAACGGATCGTGTTCGAGTTCTTAATTATTCAGCACGACGGGCGGGTTTAAAAATGACTCAGGCGGACTGAGGGGAAATATTTTGTCGAAATCAAAAAATAATTAAACTCATAATTTTCAATTGATTAATATTTTTATGAGTGTACCCTATTTCATTTTTATTTTTTCATATTTTTTTACGAATTGAATATGAATTTCATGTTATGAATTGCTCCGCACAACGGGCGGGTTTTAATGCTATATATATACATAAAGAAGGAATTATCTGTCTGTCTGTGTATGTATGCTTGAATATGAGGTGACATAATTGCGCTGGTTCATGGTTCGCTGGTTCAATGATCATGGGCTTCAAACGCAAGCGAAGCGATGGCTCATTTTTATGGAATAAAAATGTCCCGCGGGCAGCAATAAAACGTTCAATTTCACCGTGTAGAATGAATTCATATACAAAACTAACGGATTTGACTCCAAGATCCAGAAAGGATCGTGTTCGAGTTCTGAATTATTCCGCGCGTCGGGCTGGTTTAAATGTGAGGCGGATTGAGGAAAAATATTTTGTCAAAAAAAGAAAAAAAGATTAAACTTAGAATTTTCAATTGATTACAATTTTATGAGTGTGCCCTTTATATTTTATTTTGAATATTATGAATATTTTTTATGAATATGAATTTTTATGAATATTAATTCCATTTTATGAATTCCTCCGCACAACGGGCGGGTTTTAACGCTAGTATATACATATATATATGTGTGTGTGCGTGTGTAAGTGTATATATTAGTATGTATCCTTCTGTTCGATGTACGTGTTGCGCTCCAGGATACCCCTTTGAGTTTAGCCACGCGCAGCACGCTCTGCACCTACACACGCTCTGCACATATACACGCTCTACACACACACACACACACACACACGCTCTGCCACCACAACGAGTGCAAGTTCGTGCTATTGCCGGGGGCAACTTTCGGTGAGCTCAGCGATATTTGATATCGGTCTGAACGAGTGCAGAACATTATTCGATATCGTTCGTGCAGACTATTCATTCAGCAGCGACACTCTTCACGCACAGCTTCTGCTCCCGCGCTACACTAATCGCACGGCGTTTTATCAACGCTGAATCTTGTTAGACAACCTAGACTGTGCTGAAAATATATAGTGAACCAGTGCCACATTTTCTGTGCTTGCGCTATAATAAGTCAGCTTCTGACTCCTTGTTACCGGTTGCTATGGCTACCAACACCACCAATTTCACCTTGATTGCCTCAAAAACTCCCGGACTCATCAGACATTCTTTCAACGCCTCTGACAATTCACCAATGTTTGTCATTGCCGCACAGTTGAAGGACATTTACAAAAACATAAACTCAAGCACAGCTAACACGTCTTCACTCAACCAGTCAGGCAACCACTGACTGTTGATTGTAGGGCGAATTTCACAAAAATAAATGAATCGCTATTAAAATCCTCGGAAAATAATTTTAGTCGGCTGAGGTCCGAATGAAATTAACGCACGTGATTAACGCTGAAAATGGTTAAACGGCGTTTTTAAGTAATTTTGATTGGCTGGTTGGCGAACAATTCACTGGAAAGCACCGAAAAAACTGGCAGCAGTGAAAAAATGTCCACACACTATCACCGCTACTCTATCACTGAATTCACCGCTACTCTATACCGTCTTTACGGGCGATATTTGCCTGTAGAGACAAGAAAAACGAAGCTGCAATGAAAATTCAGCGAGCGTTTCGCAGGTACCGCCAACGTTGCGGTACTCAGCCAAGACGTCAGGTGATGATGGCGTCAATTAGTTGGCTTCTTGATGAGGACTACACGACAGTGCTGGTTATTGGAGGCTCAAACACGTCCACTCCTCCAATGACCAACACTGTCGTGTCGTCCTCATCGAGAAGCCAACTAATTGACGCCATCATCACCTGACGTCTTGGCTGAGTACCGCAACGTTGGCGGTACCTGTGAAACGCTCGCTGAATTTTCACTGCAGCTTCGTTTTTCTAGGCCAGCTGCTTTCTGGTCAGATATCCTCGGAGAAACCTTTGCAGTGTGCCTGCAACATACTGCAGGTACTGGTAGCTGATTTTCTCGCTGAATTTTTGCTGAATCACCGTCGCCGCGTCATCAGGCGTGATTTTTTTGACTTGCTGTTGTCGCCTGGGCATTTGGCTCCCCAAAGAGGCGGCCGACGTGGAGGATTCGTAAATTTCGTGACTTCTCATTACTCTTACACCGGCCAATGTCTTATCCAATGTCAATGCCAATGTGTTAATTTTACCGCCCAGCTGTCGGTTCTGCACCTCATAGCCTCGCTCGCTATATCCTTCCAGTGCGTCATCGCTGGCTGAGTCTTGCTGCATCTCTTGCCGGCGGTAATGACACGGCGAGCATCGGTCCGAACTCTGCCGGTGGGTCTGGGCGCTGTGAGTGTCTCTGTGTTGATGTGATAAGCGAACTTGTCTGTTTGTGGTGTTGCGAAACTGATCGGTCATTGTACAATGGTTCTTGGTGTCAATATTCGCTCAGGATCCTGAATTTCCTTAAATTTGACCTGCACAAACACAAAGCGAAAACTACAGCATACTATAACGTATATTTGTATGTAAAATTATTCTTGTTCCATGCAGATTTGATTGTGATTTTATAATGGCACAACTTATTGATAATGCATTTTTATAGTGTCGCCAATCGGATTTAGTTGAATTTGAAAGATCTCGGTGTCGTATGTTTGCGCGCTTCGTTCGAATATTGGCGTGAGCTTCACGAAGCTCGTTCTTCATCTCCACCAGTTCTTTGGAGACCGTGTGGTGACTACCGGGCACTCAACGCACAAACGCTTCCGGACCGGTACCCACTTCCGTACCTTCGAGACTTTTCGGCGAAACTCAGCGGCTGCAACATCTTCTCCACAGTGGACCTGGTCCGTGCATACCACCAAATTCCCGTGGAGTTCGCAGACGTCGCAAAGACAGCCATCGCCACGCCGTTTGGGCTGTACGAGATGGTGCGAATGCCATTCGGTCTGCGCAACGCCGGTTCCACGTTCCAGCGCTTCATCGACGAAGTTCTGCGCGGTGCTGACGGCTGCTTCGCATACCTGGACGATATTTTGGTGGCATCAGCAAGCAAAGACGAACACCTAAGACACCTTCGCGCCGTCTTCCAGAGACTGCAGTCCTACGGCGTAGTCATCAACAAGAGCAAGTGTGTGTTTGGCCGCGACTCTGTCTCCTTTCTCGGACACCGCGTTACATCCGGCGGCATTTTCCCACTCAACGACAAGGTTCGCGCCATCAAAGAATTTCCACAGCCGAACAGTCAGTCTCAGCTTCGTCGATTTTTGGGTATGGTGGCGTATTACCACCGCTTTATACCCAGCGCAGCTGCTGTATTACAACCTCTGCACGCTCTTCTCACACACCGCGCCAAACGCTCCAAAGCTCCGGTAGCATGGACGCAACAGAGCATCGACACTTTCTATGCAGCCAAAGCAGCCCTGGCAGAGAGCAGTATGCTGGCACACCAAATCCCCGGTGCTCCCTTGAGCATCCTGGCTGACGCGTCGGACACTGGTGTTGGCGGAGTATTACAACAGCACACCAATGGTCTGTGGCAGCCCCTCAGCTACTTTTCAAAGACGCTGACGTCTACTGAACGGCGATACAGCACATTCGGCAGAGAGCTGCTCAGAGTGTACTCGACAGTTCGCCACTTCCGCTACACGATCGAAGGCCGTGACGTCATCGTGTTCACCGATCATCGCCCTCTTTGTACCACACTTTGAGTAGCACTGCTCTAGAGGATTCACGTCAGACACTGGTAATTTGCTTAACAGGTCCACTCCGACATCAACAAAGTAGTCATTCAAAGGTCTGATATAGTACGGACCACATCTGAAGTGCCCCCGTCGTCTCTTAGTTTATGAATGCGTTCCCTTTTTCCGAGATGTCATCCTAATTTCATTTTTTATTTTTTGTGGAGTGAGTTTGACTTTCATCGAAGCGTTTGCAGATAGCAGAGCGAGAGCGTCTTTAGGGGAGGATGTTATTGTGTGTGAGCGCGTGTATATGACGCGTCTCATGTTTCAAGTCTCGCGCCCGGGTATCGCGTCTCATGTGTCGGGCAGTGGGCCAGTGACGGTTGCGTTGTGCGTTGTTGCGTTGAGGGTTGTCGTGGTGTAGCGTCATTGTGTCTGGTGTTGTGTATATTGTGCACATCCTTATTGAGTTTCTTCTCTTTATCTGCCTTTCTTCAATACATTGAACTACAAGCTAACCGGCCACATACGTTATGGAGGCGGTCAAAAGTGACTATACGCTTAACATGTCCACGGGCGAAGGAGACGTGGTGTCGTGGCTGAAGAAGGTCAAGCTGGTGGCTAAATTGAAGAAGGTGGATGATCTGGCGGGTTTTATTGCACTTCATCTTGAAGGCGATGCTCTTGCACAATTTATGGAGCTGGAAGAAGATGATCAAGAGGATACAGATGCAATTGTGAGAGCGTTGAAGACGGCTTATGCAGACGACTCATTCTGCGCGTTCCAAAAGCTGTGCGAGAAAAAGTGGACTGGAGAGTCGGTGGATGTGTTCGCAACGGATATTCGCAGGCTTGCTGGTCTTGCAAATTTTCACAGTGAAGGGCTGGAGAACATTTGCAGATTAAGATTCGTCAATGGATTTCCTGGCTATATTCGTTCAAGCCTGCAAAGGATGGCAGATGTTCAAACGATGACAATGTCTGAGCTCATCAGTCACGCTCGAGTAATGACCAAAAACGGATAACAAGGTGGACCTGTGTCAGCTGTGTCAGTAGTGCGCCAGGTTTCAACAGTAAGTCAGCATGAAGGTGCGGCACGTCAGCTCACGGAGACTGCAATGCAGAGACCGGCAGGATTCAACGGCAGGTGCTACCAGTGTCACGAGATCGGACATATGGCGCGTTTCTGCCAGACGGGACTGCGTGATGTACGTCCGTATGTACGAAGGTACGGAGGTGATCGTGCAACCAGAGGGCGGGTACCCACCTGCTATACGTGCAACAAAGTGGGACATACTTCTCGGCCGTGCAACAATTCGGGAAACGAGTGAGGGGTGGCGTATGCGCCAACAGTCGCCCCTGCATCGGTAAGGCGCCTTTTTATGCATTACCATTTGTTGATGTGTGCTGTGAAAATGTGAAAACCAGTGCTCTTGTCGACACTGGTTGTTCGATGACTGTTGTACATTCTAGTTTTGTGTCTCGTTATGGCGGAGAAGCTGTTATGAAAGCCTTCGATGGAAGTCATGTTGTTTGTAAGGGTAATGGTTGTGTAACACTTGTTGTAAGCGGTGTCAGCGTAGATGCACATGTCGTAGTGGCGGATAAGTTGATAGGTGGTGTTAGCGTTGTTCTTGGTATGTATGTTATTGATCGGTTGGGTGGTGTCACAGTGAAAAATGGCCGGGTGTGGTTTGGGGTTGATAGTGTCCCGGCGGAGGTCGTTAATGCCATTGGCGATGTACATGCATGTGTGACTAGCGACGTATCTGGTGAACGGGCAAACAATACTGACGAACCAACAGTGACCGTGTCGGACTCAGATTTTTCTGCTATTTTTGATGGTCGTGTGTGGACCGTTAAATGGCTGTGGAAGGAGAAGCCCGTGAAGTTGAGAAACACCATATCTATGTATGACAAGAAAGTTGATGATCATGTGAAAGACGAATTTGATCGAGAGATCAATAAATGGATAAGCTAAGGTATATTGGTACCTTGGGAGAGTAACGTGCAGGCGGGTATTACTCCTCTCATGGCTGTCGTCCAGCCCACAAAAAAAATAAAGTACGACCCGTCCTGGATTTTCGGGAACTTAACGAGCACGTCAGATGTCACACAGGTGATGACACGATAGATATATGTGATGAGACGATTCGACAATGGAGAAAGGCTGGTGAGAACGTATCAAAAGTGGATTTGAAATCGGCCTATTTACAGCTGAGAATTGACAAAGACTTGTGGTCGTACCAGCTGGTCAAGTACAAGAATAAAACATACTGTCTGACCCGAGTGGGATTTGGTTTATGTTCCGCTCCGCGTATTATGTCCAAAATACTGAAAACAGTCTTGAGAAAGAACGACACTATCCGACGGGCCACCAGTTCGTACATTGATGATATCTGTAGTGTAGTGTAGAGTGTGTGTGTGTGTGTGTGTGTGCGTGTGTGAGTGACGTCACACAGGCAACCGATGTTAACTGTGAACGTAGTCACGTGAATAGTGAACTCCCTCTCTCTGTCTTCTCTTTCCTCAGTGAACAAGTGACCTGAGTGTTTCGCGGGGAGGTCAGTCGATGGATTCACGGTGTGCGTAGTGTTGTGTGCTCGTCCTGGTTATGTGGTAATCGCACTCTGTACAAGTGCCGATTAGTGATAATTGCTGATAGTGTTGGGTTGTGTTATAGCTGTTGTTAGTCGCACATTCATTCAAGTGTCGACTCGTTATAGAATTGTTTTGTTGTTAATATATGTACACTACATATATATTTGGCGACGAGGATAAAACAACTTGTTGGCTTGGACAATGAGCTTGAATGGAGCGCCTCCACCAGCTTTTCTTCCGAATCCAGGCAAACCAGCAATACCATGGGTCGAATGGAAGTCCATATTCATGAACTATCTTCTGGCATGCGGCGGAGAAGAATTCTCAACAGCACGGAAACGAGCCATCTTACTGCACTGCATAGGCACAGAGGCTCATCGCGTGTTCAACTCGCTACCACCACTGATCAAGCAAGACGGAGAGGACGATAATGCGCTCGCGTTAAGACAGCTCGACGAATTCTATATTCCTCGAGTGAACGTAATAGCCGAACGATACACATTTCGTCAAAGGCGCCAGACGCCACATGAGACCACAGCCGAATATGTTGCCGCATTGCGAATGCTGGCTAAACATTGCGAGTATGGGCCATTGGAGAACCAGTTCATTCGAGATATGGTAGTTGAGGCTACTATATATCCAGCTCTTCGCGAAAGATTCCTTCAGGATCCGAAGTTGACCTTAGAGTTGGTGCTACAGCAGGCACAGGCCTTCGAAAATTCAAGGCAAGACTCACGTCGTATGAGGTCGGAGGCCAGTGGTTCATATGACTTGGTACAACATGTACGACCGAATCTGCCAGCTCGCCACGCCGCTCCACCACGAAGATCAGCTTGCAGCAACTGTGGTCGGCAGCACGACCAACCGAGGAAGGAACACTGTCCGGCAAGGTCATCAAAATGTCACAAGTGTGGCAAAACAGGTCACTGGGCAAAACTTTGTCAGTCTAGGACGACTCACAGTGACAAACAAGTGAGGGGCGTCACAATTTTGTCCTGTGGCAAATCGTCTTCGCCGAAGATATATTGTCGTGTGAATGTTGCCGCCGAGAAAAAAATCAGCATCGCTGGAACTACAGGTGGATACTGGGGCAGGTGTTTCCATCATAGCATTACCTGCCGCTCGTCGACACTTCAAGAGCTGTACCGTGTACCCAACATCAGTGAAGCTGTTCGGGGTTGGACAATCGCAGTTGGACGTCATCGGCACCCTGCCAGTGACAGTCAGTGTCAATGGAAAATCTGCTGAGACGAACGTATATATCGTCAATACCGACTCGTTCAATGGCCTCCTTGGTCTAGATCTACTGGAACGTCTCAACTTATCAGTGCATCCAGCTTCTGGTGAAGTTCTCGCTGTTTCGGCGGACTCAAAGGAGAAAACCAACAATATTGACATTCTTCCCGCAATTCGCGGATACCAGCATAGAATTCTTCTGCGAAAGGACGCCGTGCCGATGAAGTCTTCCTTAAGGCGACTTCCACTGGCAATCAGAGATGAAGTCTCAGATGAACTACATTCAATGTTGAGAGCCGGAATTATTGAACGTGTGGATGCCTCGGAATGGATCAGTCCGCTGGTTGTGGCCCGAAAAAATCCGGTGGTTTGAGGCTGTGTGTAGACCTCCGTGGGCCAAATAGTCAAATGATTGCAGACGTGCATCCATTGCCAACGATACAGGAGCTACAAACTCGCATTTCAGGTCAAATTTTCAGCAAGATTGATTTACGTTCAGCGTATCATCAACTAGACCTAGCTCCTGAGTCGCGATCAATCACCACCTTCATCACACACGAGGGTTTGTTTCGATTCCGCCGGGTACCCTTCGGGCTGTGTTCTGCCGGAGCGGCTTTTCAGCGGCTATTAGACGACGTGTTAAAGGGTCTTCAAGGCACGTGGCATTACCTTGATGATATCGTGTGCACAGGCAACACGCAAGAGCAGCATGATCAGCGCGTGAGTGCTGTAATGGACCAGCTTAAAGCTGCAAGAATATCCATCAATGAAACCAAGTGCACGTTCGGGGTCAGCTCGATCGATTTTTGTGGATATCATATAAATGAAGAAGGCATCTACCCTCTCGACAACCACGTCGATGCCATCCGCAATGCTGCACAGCCAGCAGACAAGAAGGAACTGCGCAGCTTCCTCGGATTATGCGGCTGGTTATCGCAATTCATCGCAGGATATGCATCATTGGCGGAGCCGCTTTACCGACTGACGAAGAAGGACATACCGTACAATTGGACGCAGATCGAGACCGGCGCGTTTAACCAGCTCAAGATTCAACTGAGTTCTGATTGTTGTGTCCGCCGATTTGTTCAAGGTCGGCGCACTTACGTCACGACAGATGCTAGTCACAAGGGAGCAGGCGCAGTTCTATCCCAAATCGATGCTTCTCAACGTGAACAGGTGATAGCATACTGGAGTCGATGTTTTTCCAATAGCGAAAAAAACTACTCAGTCACTGAACGTGAGGCTTTGGCTGCAGTCGACGCTGTACGCAAATGGCACCTATATCTCTGGGGTCGGCCATTTGTGCTTCGCACTGATCACGCCGCTTTGCGTACCATTCTGTCGCAAAATTACAGTGGTCGAGCCGGAGCGCGCATTTCGCGTTGGCAGTCTCGTTTATTGCCATACTCTTACACTGTTGAACATGTTGCAGGTAATAAGCTTCCAGGTGCTGATGCTTTGTCTCGCCTGCCGGTGTCACATTGCTTCAAAGATGACAATGACGACGGTGATGCGGAAATCATATGCCTGCTGGACACACGCGACACCGCGTTGTCACAGGACGAACTGGATGTGGCTTCAGGCAACGATCCGCAGCTATCTCTCCTACGGGAAGCGCTTCGTCAAGGTTTTCCCGGATCGGTATCTAAGTGCAACGCTGAAGTGCGACCATTCTTTGCAATTCGTCATGAACTTTCTATGAGTGGACACATTGTCACCAGATCCGCTAATCGTGTTGTTGTTCCACAGAGCTTACGTACTAGATACTTGAACGCTGCCCATTCATCACACGACGGTATGGTCCGAACTAAGCAGTACTTACGTACACTGGCTTGGTGGCCGGGGATGGACAGAGCAGTGGAGGAGAAGGTACGCAGTTGTACTATGTGTGCCAGTAGCGACAAGGTACTGTTGGGCAAGATACATCCTGCGCCGCTTACACCAGTCCCATTTCCCGAATCTTCATGGACGAAACTGGGTTTAGACATTGTTGGACCTATTCACTCAGCATCGTCGGAATGTCGGTATCTGATAACTCTGGTGGATTATCATTCTAAATGGGCGGAAATCGGCATGGCGGCGAGCGTGGACACCAATGAAATAATTGAGTTTTTAAGCAGTATTTGGTCTCGCGAAGGAGTGCCGGCCGAAATCGTGACGGATAACGGACGACAATTCACGAGCACAACATTCAGCGAGTACCTCAACCGTCACAAAATTCGTCACATTCGCGCTGCACCATACTGGCCGCGTGGCAACGGAGCAGTTGAACGCTTCAATCGTACAGTTAAGGCTTGGCTGAATGAGGATATGAGGGGAATGAAGTTGGCGGATCTAATTCGTCTGCGCCTCGCGCAGTACCGAGCAACTCCCAACTGCACCACAGGAAGAACACCGTCGGAACTGTTGCACGGACGACAAATGCGTCTCATGCTACCTCTGTTCGAGCGTACCAACACGGCAAAAGAAGTGCGCCGTCGAGTACAGTCTCAACAGAAGAGGAATAGTACAGACTATAATAGACGACTGTCCACTAGACAACCCGCGTTCAAAGTCGGGGACATCGTGCATGCTCGTATCCCGGGTGTGCTGTCCAAGACTTCTCGGCGGTTTGGTCCGAAGCTGAAGATTGTGCGAATCCGCGGCAAAGCATCGTATGTTCTCTCAGACGGTAGTATTCGTAACGCTGCCCATCTGGCCCACTCGTCGGGCTCGTCTGAATCAATCTATCAAGATCCGAGGGATTCCGTTCTTCCATTTACTATACCAACCCAAACGACTGCTGAACAGGAAGCCGCTACGGGTTCTCCAAATGTCTCGCCTGAGAATCAGGAAGACGAAGTTGATGAGGCCGCCGCACGAGCGACTGGCTCCGAGGCGACTGCAGCGGACGCTATCGGGACTTCGGGCAGTATATCGGTCGACAGAGCACTGCCTTGTAGTTCAAGTGGTCGTCGTCGCTGGAAGCCGGCAAAATTGTGTGATTGAAAATTTTTGTTAGTCGGGGAGTGTAGTGTAGTGTAGAGTGTGTGTGTGTGTGTGTGTGTGCGTGTGTGAGTGACGTCACACAGGCAACCGATGTTAACTGTGAACGTAGTCACGTGAATAGTGAACTCCCTCTCTCTGTCTTCTCTTTCCTCAGTGAACAAGTGACCTGAGTGTTTCGCGGGGAGGTCAGTCGATGGATTCACGGTGTGCGTAGTGTTGTGTGCTCGTCCTGGTTATGTGGTAATCGCACTCTGTACAAGTGCCGATTAGTGATAATTGCTGATAGTGTTGGGTTGTGTTATAGCTGTTGTTAGTCGCACATTCATTCGAGTGTCGACTCGTTATAGAATTGTTTTGTTGTTAATATATGTACACTACAATATCCTGGTGGATAAATCTCAGGTGAGCGTAACAGAAGTGATCCAACATTTGGAAAAGTTTGGACTAAAATCAAAGAGTCCAGAGCCTCTAGGAAGTGGAGCTGTGTTGGGGTTGAAAGTATCCAGAGAGCAGGGAAATTTTGTGTTTCACAGGGGCAATGCAGTACCTGATATCCCGGCGATGTTGACAAGGCGGGAACTGGTTTCTGTATGTGGTGTATTGGTGGGCCACTATCCGGTCGCGGGATGGCTTAGAGTCGCATGTAGCTTTATAAAGCGTCAAGCTGAGGGATCACGGTGGGAAGATTTCGTAGGAGAGCGAACGCAGATGATGATAAGGGAAGTGATCAGTAGAGTCAAAGTCGAAGATCCAGTGAAGGGGGCATGGTGTGTGCCAAATGCTGGAAGGAGCATTGTTTGGAGCGATGCTAGTAGCATTGCTATTGGTGCTGTGCTGGAAGTGAACGGAAAAGTGGTAGAAGACGCAGCGTGGCTTCGCAAGAAAGGTGACGCGAGCCATATCAACGTGGCAGAGCTTGACGCAATTATGAAAGGGGTCAATTTGGCTATTAAATGGGAGTTGAAGGATGTGGAGCTAAGACGGTGTAGGCGTGTACTTGTACTTGTATTTGACGGTGACAGGCGAATTAAGACAAAGGGTGCAGCAGAGTTGCTTATTAAACGGCTATTAGGAAATCTGAAGGAGCTTATCTCCGAGTTGGGATTGAACATAAAAGTTACGCTGGTGCCTACCGATAAGAACAAAGCCGACATTCAAACTCGAGTCAGGAAGAATTGGCTGATGAAAACAGGCGCGATGTGTGAGAACTATTGTGCGGCCACAGTGGATGTGAAAGAACTGCATGAAAAACATCACATGGGGGTGGAGCGAACTCTGTACTTGGCGAGAAAGATGGACCCAAACATATCGAAAGATCAAGTAAAGACGGTAATACAGAATTGTGATAGTTGCCAGTCAATAGATCCCGCTCCAGTCGTTCATTCACCGGGTGAATTGCACATAAATGAGACCTGGAAAAGACTAGCGGTAGATGTGACTCATTACCAACAGGTGCCATACTTGTCAGTAGTAGATTGTGGGCCGGGGCGATTTGCCATATGGCGGAAATTGAAAAGAGAGGACGCGGAACAAATATCATCAGAACTGGAAAGTATTTTCTATGAACGAGGCCCAGTGAACGAATTGTTACTAGACAACAGCACGGCGTTTCGTTCACATCTTCTTGGCGAGATGCTGTCCCGTTGGAATATCATACGATTTTTTCGAGCAGCGTACCGACCGTCCGGCAACGGCATAGTAGAGCGACACCATAGGACCATCAAGGTGATTGCTGAGAGAGGTGGTATAACGCCCATTGAGGCAGTGTACTGGTACAACAGCACCCCGCGTTTCCATCAAGATGAGATGTCGGTACCACAGAGGTCGGTTTTCACTTACACATGGCGATATCCGTCAGTTGTGGTAGAAAAGCCGAACGAGGGTGAACATGCTGGGTCAATCAAATTAGGGGATGAAGTTTGGGTTAAACCTCCCAACTCTCGCTGCACAGCTCAGTGGTCCAGAGGCATAGTGACTGACATACATTCGAGAAACAACTTGGACGTCGATGGTGTGCCTAGACACTATCTGGATGTAAGACCTGTTCGAAACTCAGACCAAGCTATAACATCTGATGGGAACTCAGATGATGGTGAACCATTGACAGCGGGGCGTAATGATAACAGAATTAGCGATGTGCCCCCAACCGATCATGAACCAGTGGCGCGTCCACAGCGGAACGTGAGACCTCCAGTATGGATGAGAGATTACGTTTAGAATTGTGTTATTTGTGTCGTGCTTGAGCCTCATTTGTTCGATATTGTTTAGCCTGTTAAAGTTGGCTACTGTGAGTTTGCCATATGTTTACTGTTTGTTTTTATGGCGTGAGTATATGCGATTTGAGTATTGTGTGCTGCGTTTTTCGCTTCTCATTGTTGTTTTCGCCGCGGAAAGTGTTTAATAACCTGAATGATGCTTAACTAAGTGTGTCTGCCTGTGTGGTTGGGTATGTGTGTGAGTGTGTGAGTTGTGTGTGATCTTCAGATCACGGGGAGATGTGGTGTGAGTTTGATTTTCATCGAAGCGTTTGCAGATAGCAGAGCGAGAGCGTCTTTAGGGGAAGATGTTATTGTGTGTGAGCGCGTGTATATGACGCGTCTCATGTTTCAAGTCTCGCGCCCGGGTATCGCGTCTCATGTGTCGGGCAGTGGGCCAGTGACGGTGTTGCGTTGAGGGTTGTCGTGGTGTAGCGTCATTGTGTCTGGTGTTGTGTATATTGTGCATATCCTTATTGTGTTTCTTCTCTTTATATGCCTTTCTTCAATACACTGAACTACATTTTTGTCCACTTTTTCTTGGCTAAAACCGTTCTATCCGCGAAAAACTCACGATAGTATAGTCTTTTGCTCTGAATCACCACCTTGGACAACATATTTTTATAGGATAAATACAACTCCCTGTGGTCTTCAACTTTAGCTGTAAGAAATTTCGTGTACAATTTGCGTTTGGTGCGACTATATATTCTGATGCCTTTTGTTATCCACGGCCTTTTCTGTACTTCTCTCTTTCCTACTGTTTGTAGCGGCATGTGATTATCTACTGCTCGCATATATATTTCAAGGAATCGCTCGTATGTCGTATTCAGATTATCAGTTTCTATAATTTCCCAGTTTATCTGCTCCAGCTCCTGCTTGAGTCGTAGTAATCGCTTAGGTGAATATTTCCTTTTCAGCAAGAGATATTCTTCTCGTGCAGATTGAGTAATATTGAGTCTTGTAAAAATTGGGAAATGGTCGGAGATATCCTCGCATATCACACCACTCGTCAATGTACTGGAAACACAATTGGTAAATATATTATCAATCGAGGTGCTTGAGCGATGAGTTTCTCTGGTCGCTGACTTTATTAAGGGATAAAAGCCATTATTGGTCATGTTCATAAAGAAGTTTTGCGTTGGAGCGTGGCCTTCAGTGTTCAACAAATTTATGTTGAAATCACTTATCAGCAGCCAATAGTTGTTGCTTGAATATTCAGTCAACATATTTATTTCCTCAGAAAATGTATGCACCATTGTGCCTGGTGGTCGGTAAATACACGACGTTCGTATTTTACGCCGATCAATAGTTATGTCGACTGTAATCATTTCCATGACATCCGTCACATTTACGCTGAGACGAGGCACGTGTTGTGATTGGTGTTTCTTGTTGACAAATATTGCAACACCACCGCCTCTCTTATCATGCCTCATTTGATGGAAGGCTTCAAACTCGTCTATTTGGCATACATCAATTGAGCTGTCATTGACCCATGTCTCAGAAACAGCGATGACATCGAAATTCACCTCTAGTTCCCTCATCAACGTTGTCAAGTCATCAATGTGCTTGTTGAGACTGCGCGCATTTATATGTAACATACTGAAGCCTTGCGAATTTTTTAATGCGTCACACCAAAGCTGTTACTGTTTTCTGTATCATCAATGTCAGCTTTGAATGTTTCCTCGTTAATCATTTTCATACTGGTAATACTGCTGATTGCCAAACAGCGTATAGGAACACCCATTCACAGCGTATAAGAACAACGTATAGCAACAAAATACGACTTGGTTATTTTTATAGCTTTCATACGAAAGAAAAATATCGAGTCACTCAAAGGATAGCGGTTCTGTATGCATGCATGTTACCCTTAAATTATCACTTGCTTTCATATCAGCGCACTCATTGAACCACACGCACACACACATAAGCAAGTACTCACACACACAATACGCACTCCTAAGCAATATACACACACACACACACACACACACACACACACACACACACACACGAACAAACAGCACACAACACAGAATATAGTACTGTGCGGCGTTCAAATTTCCTGTAGAGACAGTATATAAATCGCGTATCTTATAATCAGACAATAGCCTAATGATGAATTAATATGACTATACATCCCCCAATGAGTTAGAGAAACAATCAATGATCAATACGGATTGATAAATTGAAATATTATCCATGCTCAATATTTAGTACTAGACTAGACAATTATAATCAAAGCAGTGCTCCACGGATGAGCTGTAATGCTAAACAAATTCACTTATGATGTCTGGTTACCCGTCTGGTGACAGTTCTCCATTGGTGACGGTCCTTGTTCGGCGACTCCGTCGATGTCACAGCTTGGTTGGTCACAACCGGCGCACTTGGCACTAGTACAGCCGGGCCAGTTTGCGCAATAACGTCTTCCGTACTGTAGACATTTACCACACGGGCGTTCTCGGTGAGTCGCATTTTTATTTGGCCGTTTACTGTCCAAGCGGAGTAAATCTTGCCCTCCCGTTTCATCTTTCTGAGTTCGTACATATTACTGCTGTTGTTTCTGGTCAGGTGTTCGTTAACATACACTTTTTGTGTCTTCTTGTCACTTTTCAGATGCTTCCTCGCTTCAAATACTTACTGTCTTTTGCGGAGCTTTTCGAATTTGACCAGTATGGTGCGGTGTTGACCATCTTTTGGCTGACTGATTCTGTAAGCCTCTGCAACATCTTCGGTTGATATATCTGTATTTAGTGTTGCAGATAGGCTTTGCACGATCTTTTGCGTATCTTTTCCACGCACCTCTTCTATTCCTGATACGCAAAGGTGCTTGCGCAGCATTTGTTGCTCCAGGAGATTTATTTTTGCGTAAGCCTCACGAAGCTCGTTCTTCATCTCCACCAGTTCTATATCCTTGGCGGATAGAGCCTCCTCCACTGCAGCCTTTATCGCTGGTGCCACCAATTTCACCTTGATTGCCTCAAAA
The DNA here is from genome assembly GCA_916048095.2 of Sacculina carcini. Classification (NCBI taxonomy): domain Eukaryota; kingdom Metazoa; phylum Arthropoda; class Thecostraca; family Sacculinidae; genus Sacculina; species Sacculina carcini. The sequence goes on along the minus strand of OU696591.1, from coordinate 4,710,251 downwards.
ACTCCCGGACTCATCAGACATTCTTTCAACGCCTCTGACAATTCACCAATGTTTGTCATTGCCGCACAGTTGAAGGACATTTACAAAAACATAAACTCAAGCACAACTAACACGTCTTCACCCAAACAGTCAGGCAACCACTGACTGTTGATTGTAGGGCGAATTTCACAAAAATAAATGAATCGCTATTAAAATCCTTAGAAAATAATTTTAGTCGGCTGAGGTCCGAATGAAATTAACGCACGTGATTAACGCTGAAAATGGTTAAACGGCGTTTTTAAGTAATTTTGGTTGGCTGGTTGGCGAACAATTCACTGGAAAGCACCAAAAAAATTGGCAGCAGTGAAAAAATGTCCACACACTATCACCGCTACTCTATCACTGAATTCACCGCTACTCTATCCCGTCTTTACGGGCGATATTTGCCCGTAGAGACAAGAAAAACGAAGCTGCAATGAAAATTCAGCGAGCGTTTCGCAGATACCGCCAACGTTGCGGTACTCAGCCAAGACGTCAGGTGATGATGGCGTCAACTAGTTGGCTTCTTGATGAGGACTACACGACAGTGCTGGTTATTGGAGGCTCAAACACGTCCACTCCTCCAATGACCAACACTGTCGTGTCGTCCTCATCGAGAAGCCAACTAATTGACGCCATCATCAGCTGACGTCTTGGCTGAGTACCGCAACGTTGGCGGTACCTGCGAAACGCTCGCTGAATTTTCACTGCAGCTTCGTTTTTCTAGGTCAGCTGCTTTCTGGTCAGATATCCTCGGAGAAACCTTTGCAGTGTGCCTGCAACATACTGCAGGTACTGGTAGCGGATTTTCTCGCTGAATTTTTGCTGAATCACCGTCGCCGCGTCATCAGGCGTGATTTTTTTTACTTGCTGTTGTCGCCTGGGCATTTGGCTCCCCAAAGAGGCGGCCGACGTGGAGGATTCGTAAATTTCGTGACTTCTCATTACTCTTACACCGGACAATGTCTTATCCAATGTCAATGTCAATGAACCAGAACGGATGGTGTTCGAGTTCTGAATTAATCCGCACGTCGGGCGGGTTTAAATATGAGGCGGACTGAGTGAAAATATTTTGTCAAAATAAAATTAAAAATAATGAAATTTAGACTATTTAATTGATTAAGGTTTTCATGAGTTTGCCTTAATTATTTTTAATTTGCAATATTTTTATGAATTGTTCCGCACAACGGGTGGGTTTTAATGCTAGTATATATATATATATATATATATATAGAATAACAAGGGAATCAATACTGCACAAGGAAGACACTGTCCACAAAATACACTCTCAACCCAGAAAGTCGAACACAACTCCGATATATGCCAAACGATAAAGTTCCGCCACGCACACCGCGCCCTTCGCGCTACACAACTGTCCACGCGCCGGTCAAGGTTACACAGCACACAAGCAAACGCACACGCGCATACACTCATACACTATACGCGCTCATAGGCAGATCGAGACCCAGTTATTTACGAGGTAGCTCAACGTACAATACATGCAAATTCACACCACATATGATTCAATAAACAACAACAACAATAAATATGATTCAATAAACAGCAACAACAATAAATATGATTCAATAAACAACAACAACAATAAATATGATTCAATAAACAGCAACAACAATAAATATGATTCAATAAACAACAACAGCCAACACTGAGTAAAAGTATAATTTAATAAATAACAACAACCAATAATAAATAGTAATAAATAGAGAGTAAAATAGGAATGAATATAAATAAATAGAAAATAAATAACAATAAGCATGAATAAATAACAATAAATATGAATAAATATACAATTAATAAGACTCAACAGTCAATTCCGCTCTTTCAGTAGCATTTCATTTACTTTTGCCTTGAATTTGTTCAAATTGCTCTGCAAGAAAGCCTCCTCCTTCAACGTGTTCCAAGTAGACACAGTGGCCGGAAGAAAGCAACGTTGGAATTGTTTTGTACGATAACGAATTGGAGCCATGCACTGGGAATGCTGTTTGGATGTAAACCGTGTGCTTCTTGCTGCCACGAAATTATCAGGAATTGACTTGCTCATCGGATGATGGTCGTTGTGCTTGATCTTGTACAGCATGCACACGCTGCTGACCTTTCGACGATGGCAAAGATCACCAAGAACCAAGTCACCACAGAGGAACTTGCAAGTTCTAACAACTCTGTTGATGAGATTGAGGTGACAATCCGCAGCAGAAGACCACACGGGGGCGCAGTACTCCAGAATTGGCAAAATGAAACAGCAAAAACAACTTTTTGAGATTGTGCTGCTACCGAACATCCGATATGCCTTTCTTATAATTCCCAGTTTCCGCGATGCCGAACAAACTAGCTTCCGAATATGACTCTCAAACGTCAGCTTTGAGTCTACGGGCGTGTTTCATTATCAATGCTGAAGCGCTAGGAAGCGCTTCACAGTGTTACATTATCAATGCTGAAGGTGGAGTGAAGTACTTCACTGCGCTTCACTCGGAAAGCTTGAAGCAGAAGGCATTAGGCAATCATTGCGCTTTAGCGACATTCCCTTTCCCGTGCTCTGTTTGTTTTGGAATTGAATAGAGGAATAGAATATATTTGTTGAGGACTGAATAATATATAATATATTTTCTGTGAACATTTTGTTCGCCATAGCGGACGGCTTAAAGTATTTGTGTGGTATTTGTGTAAATCCGACAATGCTGAGATTAGCGCAGCTCCATATGGAAGTAATGAATACATGACCTAAAATTCAGCAAATCAACAGAAAGCAATTTCAAATGATAAAAATGAAGCAAAACAAATTATTTGGACCAGAAAGTTTGTGGGTTTATTCGCACTCAGCTGTTCAAAATAGTCAAACAAGCGTCATTGATGTATCTGTGGTTTTGTGATGTGTATATATAAACATTTGTGTATCTTTCGTTGTACATTATTTGTGTATATGCGAGTATTGTAGTTTTGAGCGAGCCTGCACGTGGCAGTGCACTAGGCAGTGTGGGCGATGCGGTTTCAAGTAGTTGCGCCCCCTGCGTCAATGTTGTACGGGTGCACCGATATGTGAAATGCAGCTGCCTGGTTCGGTCAAGGAAGTGGCGCGTGCAGTGTGTGTGTATATGTATGTGTATGTATGTTTGTGTGTATGCGTATTGCGGAGCGATATGATCATGAATCGGGAGTGTCGTGCATGAGATGGTGCCGTGTGGTTGTTACTGCGTTTAATGTGAAGTGGGTTTCGGGGGAGTATTGAGTGACTTGTCTACACGGGCGTGCAGGTGTATTGTGAAATCATATTGTTGTTGTTTGTGACTTCGTTATTTCTCCTTACAATACATTTCATCACAGTATCACTTCACAAAGTGTTTCATTATCCGTTCACTTCCATCAACTTCCTTCAGCACTTACGTTAGTGATAATGAAACACGCCCTACATGTACTCCCAATATTTTGAGCTCATCACACACGTTGAGTCGGGCGTCATTCATGAGGATAGCTCCATGTGAAGGCTGAACGGTACGTGACCTAGAAACCAACAAGCATTTAGATTTCGAAGTGTTCAGCATCATATTCCACCTCTCACACCACTTCAGGACGCTGCTGAGATCGTCGTTGACCGTTTGACGCACCTGTGGTCTCTCAGAAAGAGATGAAATTACAGCCATCAAGGTGATATCATCAGCATATCCATATACAGGGTTGCGTGTGGTTGTGTACAGGTCAGCGGTGTAAATGTTGAACAAAATAGGACCCAACACACTTCCCTGCGGGACACCGGACACAATGCTCTGCCAGCCACTGTATGCTCCATCGATGGCAACACGTTGTACGCGATTGGATAGAAATTGATGCAAAACACTTAGCAAACGGCCGCCGACTCCAATGTTACTCAGTTTTTGCAACAAGCCCTGGTGGCTCACACGGTCAAATGCTGCCGAGAAATCCAACTGCACAATCCAGGCTTCACTGCCTTTGTCTAGCACTTGCTGGAGCTCATGCGTGATAGTAAGCAGAGCGTCAGTCGTGCTGAGTTTTTTGCGGTATGCAAATTGGTTTTCCGACAGCAGATTGTTGCTCTCCAGGTACTTGGACAGTCTGGAAGATATCAAGTGCTCGAATATTTTGGACAGAATCGGCGTAATTGATATTGGCCGGTAGTTTGCAACATCAGCTGAATTGGTTCCTTTTGGTATGGGCGTGATATTCGCAACCCGCCAACATGATGGAAACGAACCAGTCTTCATCAAGCGCCTGAAAAGAGCACTGAGCTTCGGAGCTAGAGTATCTGCCGTGTTCTTGAAAAAGAACACGGCAGATACGGAGCTTTTCGAATTTGACCAGTATGGTGCGGTGTTGACCATCTTTTGGCTGACTGATTCTGTAAGCCTCTTCAACATCTTCGGTTGATATATATGTATTTAGTGTTGCAGATAGGCTTTGCACGATCTTTTGCGTATCTTCTCCACGCACCTCTTCTATTCCTGATACGCAAAGGTGCTTGCGCAGCATTTGTTGCTCCAGGAGATTTATTTTTGCGTGAGCTTCACGAAGCTCGTTCTTCATCTCCACCAGTTCTATATCCTTGGCGGATAGAGCCTCCTCCACTGCAACCTTTATCGCTGGTGCCACCAATTTCTCCTTGATTGCCTCCAAAACTCCCGGATTCATCAGACATTCTTTCAACGCCTCTGACAATTCACCAATGTTTGTCATTGCCGCACAGTTGAAGGACAATTACAAAAACATAAACTCAAGCACAACTAACACGTCTTCACTCAAACAGTCAGGCTGTTGGTAGCCATGGCAACCGTCGTTAAAAACCAGCTGCACGGAGTGTTGCACACGGCCACCGCGATTGCGCAAGAATTCACTAATTAGTCGCCTTTAGCAAGGCGTAAAATTGCGGAATTCGTTGACAAAATTGGCCTTTATAAAGGCGCATATGAGGTGTAATCGCTAAACGAGTGCGCCTTTAAAAAGGCGTGAAGAGATGCTATGGATACGTTACAGTGCAGAAAAAGCAGCTGGGTTTTTCCAGTGTATTAGCGAGTACAGCGTAGACTTGCAAAACAGCACGGCGAAATAACATTAAACACAAGGCGAGTATTACAGAGGAGCAGCTGGAGATGTGCTTGCAGTGTTGCTGGAGAGAGTGGCGAGTGCGCAGCAACAATGATTTCACTCAGCATTTTTTTTTATTTTTAATTCGGATAAATTGAAATAAAAACGTTTGCAGAGGCACCAACCCAGAAATATTATCGCGCCACTCAGCATTGTGCGCCCACTTATATAGCCCGATGATTCATGCCGTTGTCGGAGCGCGCCGGAAGTGTGTCCGACAACCACATAAACTCGAGCTGATATTGGTCTAAACGGTTGTGCTTTTGCGCAAAGCACGCGACTAAATGAATAGAGGACCGGGGCGCAACACGTACATCCACATGCACAATACATTACAGTATATCTAAATAGGCAACACATATGAACAGCAAATACACATGCACGTTGATGCATATGAACAAGCCAACATGGACGTACACAATTCGAAAACTATACTAACGTCACTTATGCATACATACAAAACATTAAAAACAAAACAAGAATATGTTTTAATTATGTGTGGTTCCCTAGGACATGGTTCAATACACTACACATGTTTCGCGCATACAATAGTTTGGAATAACGTGCTACAACATTTTTCATCAAATTTATACCACACTTTAACGAGTAACGTAGCATGTATATATATAATATAAGTGTGCGCCTAAATACAAGAATATAACACATTAATATTTACAAGGAACGAATGGCGCCTACAAGGCAACCACTGACTGTTGATTGTAGGGCGAATTTCACAAAAATAAATGAATCGCAATTAAAATCCTTGGAAAATAATTTTAGTCGGCTGAGGTCCGAATGAAATTAACGCACGTGATTAACGCTGAAAATGGTTAAACGGCGTTTTTTGTAATTTTGGTTGGCTGGTTGGCGAACAATTCACTGGAAAGCACCGAAAAAACTGGCAGCAGTGAAAAAATGTCCACACACCGCTACTCTATCACTGAATTCACCGCTACTCTATACCGTCTTTACGGGCGATATTTGCCCGTAAAGACAAGAAAAACGAAGCTGCAATGAAAATTCAGCGAGCGTTTCGCAGATACCGCCAACGTTGCGGTACTCAGCCAAGACGTCAGGTGATGATGGCATCAACTAGTTGGCTTCTTGATGAGGACTACACGACAGTGCTGGTTATTGGAGGCTCAAACACGCCCACTCCTCCAATGACCAACACTGTCGTGTCGTCCTTATCGAGAAGCCAACTAATTGACGCCATCATCACCTGACGTCTTGGCTGAGTACCGCAACGTTGGCGGTACCTGTGAAACGCTCGCTGAATTTTCACTGCAGCTTCGTTTTTCTAGGCCAGCTGCTTTCTGGTCAGATATCCTCGGAGAAACCTTTGCAGTGTGCCTGCAACATACTACAGGTACTGGTAGCGGATTTTCTCGCTGAATTTTTGCTGAATCACCGTCGCCGCGTCATCAGGCGTGATTTTTTGACTTGCTGTTGTCGCCTGGGCATTTGGCTCCCCAAAGAGGCGGCCGACGTGGAGGATTCGTAAATTTCGTGACTTCTCATTACTCTTACACCGGCCAATGTCTTATCCAATGTCAATGCCAATGTGTTAATTTTACCGCCCAGCTGTCGGTACTGCACCTCATAGCCTCGCTCGCTATATCCTTCCAGTGCGTCATCGCTGGCTGAGTCTTGCTGCATCTCTTGCCGGCGGTAATGACACGGCGAGCATCGGTCCGAACTCTGCCGGTGAGTCTGGGCGCTGCAAGTGTCTCTGTGTTGATGTGATAAGCGAACTTGTCTGTTTGTAGTGTTGCGAAACTGATCGGTCATTGTACAATTGTTCTTGGTGTCAATATTCGCTCAGGATCCTGAATTTCCTTAAATTTGACCTGCACAAACACAAAGCGATAACTACAGCATACTATAACGTATATTTGTATGTAAAATTATTCTTGTTCCATGCAGATTTGATTGTGATTTTATAATGGCACAACTTATTGATAATGCATTTTTATAGTGCCGCCAATCGGATTTAGTTGAATTTGAAAGATCTCGGTGTCGTATGTTTGCGCGCTTCGTTCGAATATTGGTTTGTGTACGAATGAAGGCATGCCTTGGGAAAGATCGTGTGATTGAATTGAGCTTCGGTATAGTACTTGTTATTTTGACTAGTTTATTTGATTTTTCGGAGACAAACTGTGTTTGCAAATATTATTGGATTTGAGGCTGGTTGTTTATTCGTTGGTCTGTGCGGTCGGGTGAGTAGATTTGCGCAAAACTGAATTTGTCTGAGTCAGTAAACAGTTTTCTTCATCCTTTTCACATTAAGTAACAGCATGTCCTAAATCATCGTCCAAATTGTGCTCCTTCTCCAGTCGGTCTTATTTACTGAACTGAACTGAACTGAATTTACTTCTTAAGGAAACACTTGTTGAGGAACAATTTTTTTAAATAAATCCAACAACTGCACAGCTGTGCCAATATAACGGGCGACCATGCCCGGAAAAGGTAGGCGAGGGTATGTGGACCCACACTTCTTCGACAATAGTGTGACAGATGAGGGACAATTTGTAACCCTCAGTCTTGAGAACCAGACGCTCGTCCATCAAAAAAGCTGGTCATGGATTGAAAAGGGTCTACAAAACATACTGGGAGGCACTTCAGCTGACGAAGCCTCCGTGTTGAAAAACGGTCAGGTGCTAACGTACCAAAGACAAATTCCAAACTACCAAACTCCTTGAGGCATCACAAATGAACGGAGAAAAAGCATACTTCACGCTACATATACATCTCAATTACATAAGGGGAAGCATCTACGCTCCTGATCTAAACAACCTGACAAATGAAGAGTTGGCGGAGTGGATGATACCCAAAGGAGTCACCGAAGTACGCCGGCCAAAACAAAGAGACGGAAAAAACATCTCCAATCGTGCAGCTAACATTCGAAAGAACCACGTGCCACGTGATAATAAGGATTTTGTGTTTAACCGTCCTTTGTGTAGGGTCTCCTTTAATTGAACCATCAATTCTTCAAGTTTTCAAGTGCGAGGAGTTCCAATAATGTAGCGTGAATGTTTTGCTGTATTTAGATCTTGTTTTGGAATCATGGGCGGTGAATCGTTTGGAAGCAATCGAATGGCTACTTGCTTGATGCCATATTTGGTTTCAGCAGATATTGAAATTGTATTATAAATTCACATAAGCATTAGCTTTTTGTCAAGACGCGCGAATGAAGTAAAACAAATAGCAAATAGTCAGCAAAGAGTAAATAAACACCGCAACAAGAATAAGCAGATAGGCGGCAAACACAAGTATACATACTCACACACACACACACATAAAATGCACTTACTTACACATATACACGTACACATACGTACCCATATTCAAAACATATACAAACACACATAAACACATATACCTATGTACAAACATACATCCTTCATACTCATAACATACTTCATAACAAATAAACATTCTGTTCATGTGCAAGTAATGCATGTAGCTTTTGATAGAGAAATGATAATATTTGGGGATAACAATATTCATCTGCAAGTTATGACTGACAAACGGGAGTTAACGTGATTTTCAAAAGAATCCATTTGTGTTTCCGCGTGTGACTAATATTGCTTCATAATTATGGCTCTCTTCGCGATAGCGCCAGTGAGAAATATCCTTTAAAATTGAACTCCTGAGGGCTGACTTCTTCCCTTTTGTGGCTGAATTCGGTGCTCCTTCGCTTGAGCTTCAAGCCATTGGTTGCTTCAATGTGATGTGAAACGTCACTACATAACTATACCGTGCATCTGCGTGCCCTTGTGTTTGCAGGAGTTTGCAATAATATTTTTGAGAGCAAAATGTCGTCGCCCGATGCCAAGCTCATTAATAGTGAGTTTCGTATATTACTCGTGAAATATATTCACATTTTCACTTAGTTAAATGTTTAAAATATGATTGGTTTGGTGTACGATGTCTTTAGCTGCAAATATTGATGTATTACTACGTATCAAATGTATTATGAATGCCCTAAATATGTGTGTACGTGTCTCTGAATGTCTACATTTATGTGCGTGTGTGTGTGTGTGTGTGTGTGTGTGTGTGTGTGTGTGTGTGTGTGTGTGTGTGTGTGCTAGGATTACGGCGTGACAAACAGACGGCCGAGGCTGCAGGTAGAGTACGAGAGCTGGCCGACGCGTGCAACGCTCTCGGTGCCGCTCTGCTTTCTGGCGGTCACGCAGAACAGGCGCTGCAAGAACACCAACAGGAACTGTCGCTGTGTGAGAAACTGGGCGATGAAATGGGTGCGTCAGTCGGTGACTAACACGCTTCTGGCTATTGTCAGAGAGGGTAGAATTTTTACCCTACTCTGACATTACCCTACTGTGACATTATCCATTTTCAAAATTGAGTTTTGTTTTAAATTGAGTTTTCTAAATTTATTCTAATGAATTCATCCACACAAAGGCTTCATAATTTTTCATAAATAGTGGAATAAATTAATAATTTCAATAAATTATTGTTTCATTCTATTAAAAATCTGCTGTCTATAGCATTCCTTAAAAACTCATATTAGCAAGAAACGTGTTCAATGTTTTATTACATGTTTGCGAGTGTGTGTGTTTAAAAATATACGCGTGTCTCGTGAACACATACATTATATAATAAAACATTTATAAACATAGATAATACATAAATAGAGCACATTTATGTGTGCGTGTGTGTGTGTGCAGGTGTGGCGGTGGCGCGCCGTCGAATCGGCGACGTGCAGTGCGAGTGCGGCGAATTTGACGCGGCGCTGCGCCATTATGTGCGCTATTTGGCGACGGCGCGTCACAAATGTCGCCCGGTTGATATACAGCGAGCCAGCGCTTCCATCGGCCGCACCTACCTGCTCATGGTGTTATTTATGTTAATAATATAATTATATGTATCAATATTATCTCATATTATTGTCTTAATATTTATTTCCGGATATTTCGCTTTTATAAGCTCATTTGTTAGTAGATCAAGTATATGCTTATGACTGGATTATAATAATAATGATATTATTATTATTATTAATTACAGACAATTCCTGTAGCATGAGGGAAGAGTGCAAGTGCACTATTACCACCGTATTGTGACTCCATGTAACGGAAGCGCCCAAAAGATGTAGAGAGATAGGTAACTCAAATTGTAAATAATTCTAGAGAGAAAGAGTGTTCGAAAGCAATGCATTTGTGTATATATACGTGTGTGTATGTGTGTGTATGTGTGTGTGTGTGTATGTGTGTGTATGTGTGTGTGTGTGTATGTGTGTGTGTGTGTGTGTGTGTGTGTTAGGCAGAATCGTTAGCCTCTCACGAGGTGGACAAAAAATCGTCGGCGCTGTCCAAGGCCGACAAATGGCTGAACAGAAGCCTCAAGCTAGTCGATTCGTGAGTTGCTGAATTTTTACTGTATAATTTTTTGTCTTATTTCTTGTTTTCGTCTTATTTTTGTTTGTCAACAGTTGATTCTATGCGGATATGGTTTTGTGCTAAAGTCATATATTATTACTCCAATGACTAACCACCTTAAGCTCGTGATTTTCCCAGGGTATTTGCTTGAAAGTGGCGCAGACACTTGCTTATTTCCATTTTTAAACATAATTTACGTTTTCCACGAGAAATTAAATTTTAAAATTGACGTTCTAAGGGATAACACCTCAAGTGTCATTGTGTGTTTGCGCGTGTGTCTTATGGTTTATGTTCTTGTATGTATGTGTGTGTGCCTACATGTATATGTGCATATATCTGTGTGTGTGTGTGTGTGTGTGAGAGAGAGAGAGAGAGAGAGATACAGTGAGAGAGTCTGTGTGTCCCTATGTTTGTGCATATATGCTCGCGCGTGTGCGCGTGTGTGTGTGTGGTTGTCTGTCTGTGTGTGTCTGTGCACGCTTGTTTGTGTATGCGTGTGTGCTTTTCTGTGTGTGTGTGTGTGTGTGTGTGGCAGTTTGGCAGAGGTTAGCGTTGAGGAGCGGGCAGAGATGCGCTGTCGTTTGCTACTTAACGTGGGTATTGTGAGTGAGGCGGGTGGCGAGGTGCAAACAGCACAACAACATTACCAACAGGTAGCTGACACCACCAAACCTCTCTATCATTATGATAATAATAATAATTTTTATTTTTATTACAATATATTAACACCAGAAGGACCGCAGCCGTCAATTGACAGCTTTTCAAATTTCGGTCTCAAATAACTTTTCACTTGCTAGATTTACATTCTTGTCTCTACCTGATTTTTATTTTATTTTTTTTGGCTTAATGAACATATCAAGAGAATATGAGATGGCTATTAGATTTACGACTTTTAAATCTCCTTCGATCGTAAATCTCCAGCACCACTGGCTTCAGTGTTATCGAAACCATTAGAGAACTTAAATGACGTTTAATTTTAATGGAAAAGTCGCCAAGAAAAATGAAGTCTTAATTGACAACCGGTCCAGTTCAATTGTCCGCTCTTTCTAGTGATAACAAAGTAAAATAGCTTATACAACGTCATCAATCAACGCTATAGATTTCATAACTGCATTTTCCCATGTAGCTTCATCAGATGCATATAAAGGAGCGTGTATGAAGATCAATGTGTAGTTTATATACTATATTTATATATTGTAGGTATATTTTCTACTGAAATGAAAAGCACACACCCTGTGTGGAAATGAAATCAAGTGAAATGCAATCTGAACTGCTCACAAACAACCACAACACACACACACACACACACATGTATACACTAACACACACTCACACACATACACACACAAACAAGCAACTAACTTAAACCAACAGCCAGTCGGCGATAATAATGATTAGATAAATCAGTGTGATTAGTTTATGTGTGTATGTGTGTAATTGTGCGTGTGTATGTGTGTGTGTGTATTTATGTGTGTGTATTTGTGTATGTGTATTTGTGTGTATCTGAAGTTGTATTTGTGTGTGTCTGTCTGTATGTCTGTCTGTTATTGGCATACAGGCTCTGTCGCTGGCCGAACAGTGGCGCTTATGGGACGAGAGTCGTCGCGTGCTGGACACTCTGGCGTTAAGCTGTCAGCAAGCTGGCCAGCTGACAGCTGCTGTTGGCTGGCTGCGACGAGCTGCTGCGCTGTGTCAGCGCCATCAGCTGTCAGCTGCTCGAGCCGAAACGCTCAGCTGTTTGGCCACGGTGTGTGCGCATATCAAGTCGTGCCATATCATTGACCGTTTCCTAGGCACGATCACACGTTGTTGTTATTAATAATTACAGGCAAATCCAGTAGCATGGGGGAAGAGTGCAAGTGCACTATTACCATACTGTGCGGTGGCCCCCCATGTGTACCGTGGAAGCTAACCAAAGGATTCAGAGAGAAAGAGAGGTCGAATAGAGAAAAATTCCAGAAAGAGAGTTGGAAAAGAAAATAGTAAATAAATAATATACAGGGTGCGGCACAGAAACTTGCTGATTTGAAAGGTTAATAAAAACCAAAATAGTTGTGATTTTGTTATAATTCATTTCACATCTCATCTTACATTCTCTGAATTTATTTATTAAACTGTTTTAAAGATGACATCGGCCAAGTGTTTGCCTCCATTGTCAATGCACTGAGCTACCCGATTCTTGAAGTTTCCTTCCACTCTTTCGAGCATATCGACGGGTATGTCGGTGATGGCTTGGCGAATGTTGTCCTTTAGATGAAGCAGGGTCTGTGGGCGATCAGCATAAACGATGGATTTCAGGAAGCCCCACAAAAAAAATCACATGGAGCCAAATCAGGCGAGCGCGCAGGCCACAGAAGATCACCTCTCAAGGATATGAGACGCTCAGGGAAATGCTCCCTCAAAAGTTTCATTGATCCTCGCGCTGTGTGTGCTGTGGCTCCATCTTGTTGGAACCACACATTACCAATGTCCATTTGCTGGAGGCTTGGGAGAAAAAAGGTTGCAATCATCTCCCTGTAGCGAGCTGCATTCACCGTAACAGTGCCTCCATTTTCTTCGAAAAAGTAAGGACCAATTATCCCTATTCTTGAAAGTGCACACCACACAGTGACACGTTCACAATGGAGTGGTCTCTGATGAAGTTCTTGTGGATTGTTAGCGCTCCAATAACGCATGTTTTGCTTGTTCACACAGCCAGAAATGTGAAAGTGAGCTTCATCACTAAAGAACACCAGCGCGTCGTGAGGTAAGTTTTCACGGAGCGCTTCACATGCATTTCGGCGGGCATCAAAATCGCGTTCACCCAGCTCCTGCGCTACAGCCATTTTGTAGGGATGAAAATTAAGATCTTGGTGAAGAATTCGTCTCACGGTGCGGTCAGACATTCCCAGAGCAGCTGCATGTTTCCGCGCCGAGCGCCGAGGAGATCGGAGGAATGACTCTCACCTTTTCAACATTTTCTGGAGTTCTGGCTGTCTGATGACCTCCTGACCCGGTTTTTGCCGCACTTCCACTCAGCCTGAATGTGTTCACCCACGACACAATTGATTGCCGGCCAGGCACGGGACGCGCGCGATGAATATTGAACCGAGTACGGAAGGCACGTTGAGTGGCGATAATGGAGCGACCGTTGGAAAAGTAAGCCTCGCACGCAAACGCTCGCTCCTGCTTCGACCAATGCATGATGGTGACTGATGAGGATAGAAACAAAACGTCAGGGCTTCCCCTCTCCAATGAAAATGGACTCGCCCATACCCCACCATTCCTCGCCACAAGGCGACCGATACAAATCAGCAAGTTTCTGTGCCGCACCCTGTATAATAAACCATCATCCGATAACACTGCATAATCTCACACTCCGCCCACGTTCCTCACCAAATAACAACAATCAACAATTATTCAATAAATAAATGTGATTAAATAAATGACAATCATTGATAAATGTACTAAATGCATATAAGTGGTAATTGACATTTTTCACGGTGTTGGCACGCCTTTTCAACTCGGCAGTCAGTTCTCGCGCACCCCGTTGGATTATCGAGTTTTTTTCTCACCAATTTGTCCATTCATTAGAAAGACAGATTTAAATATAGATATTCACACACTGCGAGCCTGGTTAAAAGGTTAAATGCCTAAGTGACAGCTGCTACACGGGAAGAAGTCGAACCTTATGAACACACACAAAGGTGTGTCCCGTGCAGCTCGCTGCCACCGCAGAACCGACCCTCTCCACGCTATGACTCCACAAGGACGGAAGACGTATTAGAGAGGGCCACCTCCCCAGAATGCATGACACAACACATGACTGATATCTGGTACCATCATTTACTGCTGGGTGGACAGGGACTGTTGGATTATAGAATTCACCTAAAGAAATTCTTCTCCACCGGGCTTTGAACCACGGACCTCCAGCTTGTGAGGCGGGTATGCCACCACTACACCACGCAGTCCAGCAAATATGCTGTTTGGACAACTTGGCGTGCCTGGTTGAATGGTTGGCGGGTCGTAGTTTTGTCCACTGTCGACGTAATTCAATACACGGTTTGATGTGTGTCTTGTGTGGCAGGTACTGCTAATGCTGGGAGATATTGGCGGCGCCAAGCGATACTGGTATCGCGCCTACAAGCACAAACACATCTCTGATCAGCTTCGACTCAAACACGCTCGCTCTCTTCGCTACGGTGATCCGACACACACAAGCGTACAAATTACATTACATTAAGACATTTATATCGCGCTTTTCACCCGAGGGTCTCAAAAGCGCTCACACACACACACACACACACACATCACACACACACACACACACACACACACACACACACACACACACACATCACACACACACAAGCACAAGAGTCATACACATACACCATGACGAACACACACACTCACCTACATACACACCCATACACATACACACAAAACAGACAAGTACATATACGCACAACCACAAACATACACTCACGTTTACTTATTCAAAAACACAAAAATACACACGCACACACACACACACACACACACACACACACACACACGTGAGAGTGCATGTGAAATGTGCCAGTGTATTGTGTGTGTGTGTGTGTGTGTGTGTGTGTGTGTGTGTGTGTGTGTGTGTGTGTGTGTGTGTGTCTATTTAAGTGTACTTTGTGTCTATTTGAGTGTACTTTGTGTGCTTTATATGTGTGTGTATGTGTGTGTGTGTGTGAGTGTGTGTGTGTGTGTGTGTGAGTGTGTGTGTGTATCTATATATGCTTGTGTATGTGTTATATGTGTGTATGAATATGTTTTTTATGTGTATTTATGTGCGTGGGTGTATTTAAGTGTGCTTGCGTGTGCTTTTATATGTGTGTCTTTGTTTGTGTGTGTATTTATGTGTGTTTGTTTGTTTGTGTGTGTCTTTATGTGTGTGCTTGATTGTGTGTGTATTTATGTGTGTATTTACTAGGTTAGGTTAGGTTACTCGTACTGTGTTTGTAGGTTAGGTTACTCGTACTTACACACACACACACACAAACACGTACTGTGTTTGTGTGTGTATTTATGTGTGTGTGTGTGTGTGTGTTTTCAGTTGTGCGCATATCTCGCACCGAAGATGAGCTACTGCTGACCACCAATGACGTCACCAATGACGCCACCAATGACGTCACCAATGACGCCACCAATGACGTCACCAATGACGCCACCAATGACGTCACCAATGATACCACCAATGACGTCACCAAGAGCGCTGCTACGGAAGAATCATTGCGTTGTCGTGTGAAATTGCATGAAAAACTGGCCGATATGTATTCACAGCTAGCAGTGAACAACTGCGCGCTACACCACTACACTGAACAACTACACGTAACTACACCACTACACTGAACAACTACACGTAACTACACCACTACACTGAACAACTACACGTAACTACACCACTACACTGAACAACTACACGTAACTACACCACTACACTGAACAACTACACGTAACTACACCACTACACTGAACAACTACACGTAACTACACTACTACACTGAACAACTACACGTAACTACACCACTACACTGAACAACTACACGTAACTACACCACTACACTGAGCAACTACACGTAACTACACCACTACACTGAACAACTGCGCGCTACACCACTACACTGAGCAACTACACGTAACTACACCACTACACTGAACAACTACACGTAACTACACCACTACACTGAACAACTACACGTAACTACACCACTACACTGAACAACCACACGTAACTACACCACTACACTGAACAACTACACGTAACTACACCACTACACTGAACAACTACACGTAACTACACCACTACACTGAACAACTACACGTAACTACACCACTACACTGAACAACTACACGTAACTACACCACTACACTGAACAACTACACGTAACTACACCACTACACTGAACAACTACACGTAACTACACCACTACACTGAACAACTACACGTAACTACACCACTACACTGAACAACTACACGTAACTACACCACTACACTGAACAATTGCGCGCTACATCACTACACTGAACAACTACACGTAACTACACCACTACACTGAACAACTACACGTAACTACACCACTACACTGAACAACTACACGTAACTACACCACTACACTGAACAACTACACGTAACTACACCACTACACTGAACAACTGTGCGCTACACCACTACACTGAACAACTACACGTAACTACACCACTACACTGAACAACTGCGCGCTACACCACTACACTGAACAACTACACGTAACTACACCACTACACTGAACAACTACACGTAACTACACCACTACACTGAACAACTACACGTAATACACCACTACACTGAACAACTACACGTAACTACACCACTACACTGAACAACTACACGTAACTACACCACTACACTGAATAACTACACGTAACTACACCACTACACTGAACAACTACACGTAACTACACCACTACACTGAGAAACTACACGTAACTACACCACTACACTGAACAACTACACGTAACTACACCACTACACTGAACAACTACACGTAACTACACCACTACACTGAACAACTACACGTAACTACACCACTACACTGAACAACTACACGTAACTACACCACTACACTGAACAACTACACGTAACTACACCACTACACTGAGAAACTACACGTAACTACACCACTACACTGAACAACTACACGTAACTACACCACTACACTGAACAACTACACGTAACTACACCACTACACTGAACAACTACACGTAACTACACCACTACACTGAACAACTACACGTAACTACACCACTACACTGAACAACTACACGTAACTACACCACTACACTGAACAACTACACGTTACTACACCACTACACTAAACAACTACACGTAACTACACCACTACACTGAACAACTACACCGCTACACTGAACAACTACACGTAACTACACCACTACACTGAACAACTACACGTAACTACACCACTATACTGAACAACTACACGTAACTACACCACTACACTGAACAACTACACCGCTACACTGAACAACTACACCACTACACTGAACAACTAGACCGCTACACTGAACAACTACACGTAACTACACCACTACACTGAACAACTACACGTAACTACACCACTATACTGAACAACTACATGTAACTACACCACTACACTGAACAACTGCGCGCTACACCACTACACTGAACAACTACACGTAACTACACCACTACACTGAACAACTACACGTAACTACACCGCTACACTGAACAACTACACGTAACTACACCACTACACTGAACAACTACACGTAACTACACCACTACACTGAACAACTACACGTAACTACACCACTACACTGAACAACTACACCGCTACACTGAACAACTACACCACTACACTGAACAACTAGACCGCTACACTGAACAACTACACGTAACTACACCACTACACTGAACAACTACACGTAACTACACTACTATACTGAACAACTACACGTAACTACACCACTATACTGAACAACTACATGTAACTACACCACTACACTGAACAACTGCGCGCTACACCACTACACTGAACAACTACACGTAACTACACCGCTACACTGAACAACTACACGTAACTACACCACTACACTGAACAACTACACGTAACTACACCACTACACTGAACAACTACACGTAACTACACCACTACACTGAACAACTACACCGCTACACTGAACAACTACACCACTACACTGAACAACTAGACCGCTACACTGAACAACTACACGTAACTACACCACTACACTGAACAACTACACGTAACTACACCACTACACTGAACAACTACACGTAACTACACCACTATACTGAACAACTACATGTAACTACACCACTACACTGAACAACTGCGCGCTACACCACTACACTGAACAACTACACGTAACTACACCACTACACTGAACAACTACACGTAACTACACCGCTACACTGAACAACTACACGTAACTACACCACTACACTGAACAACTACACGTAACTACACCACTACACTGAACAACTACACGTAACTACACCACTACACTGAACAACTGCGCGCTACACCACTACACTAAACAACTACACGTAACTACACCACTATACTGAACAACTACACGTAACTACACCACTACACTGAACAACTACACGTAACTACACCACTACACTGAACAACTACACGTAACTACACCACTACACTGAACAACTACACGTAACTACACCATTACACTGAACAACTACACGTAACTACACCACTACACTGAACAACTACACGTAACTACACCACTACACTGAACAACTACACGTAACTACACCACTACACTGAACAACTACACGTAACTACACCATTACACTGAACAACTACATGTAACTACACCACTACACTGAACAACTACACGTAACTACACCACTACACTGAACAACTACACGTAACTACACCACTACACTGAACAACTACACGTAACTACACCATTACACTGAACAACTACACGTAACTACACCACTACACTGAACAACTACACGTAACTACACCACTACACTGAACAACTACACGTAACTACACCACTACACTGAGCAACTACACCACTACACTGAACAACTACACGTAACTACACCACTACACTGAACAACTACACGTAACTACACCACTACACTGAACAACTACACGTAACTACACCACTACACTGAACAACTACACGTAACTACACCACTACACTGAACAACTACACGTAACTACACCACTACACTGAACAACTACACGTAACTACACCACTACACTGAACAACTACACGTAACTACACCACTACACTGAACAACTACACGTAACTACACCACTACACTGAACAACTACACATAACTACACCACTACACTGAACAACTACACGTAACTACACCACTACACTGAACAACTACACGTAACTACACCACTACACTGAACAACTACACGTAACTACACCACTACACTGAACAACTACACGTAACTACACTGAACAACTACACCACTACACTGAACAACTACACGTAACTACACCACTACACTGAACAACTACACGTAACTACACCACTACACTGAACAACTACACGTAACTACACCACTACACTGAACAACTACACGTAACTACACCGCTACACTGAACAACTACACGTAACTACACCACTACACTGAACAACTACACGTAACTACACCACTACACTGAACAACTACACGTAACTACACCACTACACTGAACAACTACACGTAACTACACCACTACACTGAACAACTACACGTAACTACACCACTATACTGAACAACTACACGTAACTACACCACTACACTGAACAACTACACCACTACACTGAACAACTACACGTAACTACATCACTACACTAAACAACTACACGTAACTACACCACTACACTGAACAACTACACGTAACTACACCACTACACTGAACAACTACACGTAACTACACCACTACACTGAACAACTACACGTAACTACACCACTACACTGAACAACTACACGTAACTACACCACTACACTGAACAACTACACGTAACTACACCACTACACTGAACAACTACACGTAACTACACCACTACACTGAACAACTACACGTAACTACACCACTACACTGAACAACTACACGTAACTACACCACTACACTGAACAACTACACGTAACTACACCACTACACTGAACAACTACACGTAACTACACCACTACACTGAACAACTACACGTAACTACACCACTACACTGAACAACTACACGTAACTACACCACTATACTGAACAACTACACGTAACTACATCACTACACTAAACAACTACACGTAACTACACGTAACTACACCACTATACTGAACAACTACACGTAACTACACCACTACACTGAACAACTACACGTAACTACACCACTACACTGAACAACTACACGTAACTACACCACTACACTGAACAACTACATGTAACTACACCACTACACTGAACAACTACACGTAACTACACCACTACACTGAACAACTACACGTAACTACACCACTACACTGAACAACTGCACGTAACTACAACACTACACTGAACAACTACACGTAACTACACCACTACACTGAACAACTACACGTAACTACACCACTACACTGAACAACTACACGTAACTACACCACTACACTGCACAACTACACGTAACTACACCACTACACTGAACAACTACACGTAACTACACCACTACACTGAACAACTACACGTAACTACACCACTACACTGAACAACTACACGTAACTACACCACTACACTGAACAACTACACGTAACTACACCACTACATTGAACAACTACACGTAACTACACCACTACACTGAACAACTACACGTAACTACACCACTACACTGAACAACTACACGTAACTACACCACTACACTGAACAACTACACGTAACTACACCATTACACTGAACAACTACATGTAACTACACCACTACACTGAACAACTACACGTAACTACACCACTACACTGAACAACTACACGTAACTACACCACTACACTGAACAACTACACGTAACTACACCACTACACTGAACAACTACACGTAACTACACCACTACACTGAACAACTACACGTAACTACACCACTACACGTAACTACACCACTACACTGAACAACTACACGTAACTACACCACTACACTGAACAACTACACGTAACTACACCACTACACTGAGCAACTACACCACTACACTGAACAACTACACGTAACTACACCACTACACTGAACAACTACACGTAACTACACCACTACACTGAACAACTACACGTAACTACACCACTACACTGAACAACTACACGTAACTACACCACTACACTGAACAACTACACGTAACTACACCACTACACTGAACAACTACACGTAACTACACCACTACACTGAACAACTACACGTAACTACACCACTACACTGAACAACTACACGTAACTACACCACTACACTGAACAACTACACATAACTACACCACTACACTGAACAACTACACGTAACTACACCACTACACTGAACAACTACACGTAACTACACCACTACACTGAACAACTACACGTAACTACACCACTACACTGAACAACTACACGTAACTACACTGAACAACTACACCACTACACTGAACAACTACACGTAACTACACCACTACACTGAACAACTACACGTAACTACACCACTACACTGAACAACTACACGTAACTACACCACTACACTGAACAACTACACGTAACTACACCGCTACACTGAACAACTACACGTAACTACACCACTACACTGAACAACTACACGTAACTACACCACTACACTGAACAACTACACGTAACTACACCACTACACTGAACAACTACACGTAACTACACCACTACACTGAACAACTACACGTAACTACACCACTATACTGAACAACTACACGTAACTACACCACTACACTGAACAACTACACGTAACTACACCACTACACTGAACAACTACACGTAACTACATCACTACACTAAACAACTACACGTAACTACACCACTACACTGAACAACTACACGTAACTACACCACTACACTGAACAACTACACGTAACTACACCACTACACTGAACAACTACACGTAACTACACCACTACACTGAACAACTACACGTAACTACACCACTACACTGAACAACTACACGTAACTACACCACTACACTGAACAACTACACGTAACTACACCACTACACTGAACAACTACACGTAACTACACCACTACACTGAACAACTACACGTAACTACACCACTACACTGAACAACTACACGTAACTACACCACTACACTGAACAACTACACGTAACTACACCACTACACTGAACAACTACACGTAACTACACCACTACACTGAACAACTACACGTAACTACACCACTATACTGAACAACTACACGTAACTACATCACTACACTAAACAACTACACGTAACTACACGTAACTACACCACTATACTGAACAACTACACGTAACTACACCACTACACTGAACAACTACACGTAACTACACCACTACACTGAACAACTACACGTAACTACACCACTACACTGAACAACTACATGTAACTACACCACTACACTGAACAACTACACGTAACTACACCACTACACTGAACAACTACACGTAACTACACCACTACACTGAACAACTGCACGTAACTACAACACTACACTGAACAACTACACGTAACTACACCACTACACTGAACAACTACACGTAACTACACCACTACACTGAACAACTACACGTAACTACACCACTACACTGCACAACTACACGTAACTACACCACTACACTGAACAACTACACGTAACTACACCACTACACTGAACAACTACACGTAACTACACCACTACACTGAACAACTACACGTAACTACACCACTACACTGAACAACTGCGCGCTACACCACTACACTGAACAACCACACGTAACTACACCACTATACTGAACAACTACACGTAACTACACCACTACACTGAACAACTACACGTAACTACACCACTATACTGAACAACTACACGTAACTACACCACTACACTGAACAACTACACGTAACTACACCACTATACTGAACAACTACACGTAACTACACCACTACACTGAACAACTACACGTAACTACACCACTACACTGAACAACTACACGTAACTACACCACTACACTGAACAACTACACGTAACTACACCACTACACTGAACAACTGCGCGCTACACCACTACACTGAACAACCACACGTAACTACACCACTATACTGAACAACTACACGTAACTACACCACTACACTGAATAACTACACGTAACTACACCACTACACTGAACAACTACACGTAACTACACCACTACACTGAACAACTACACGTAACTACACCACTATACTGTTTTAATAGTGATTACTTCTATATCTGATCGAATGTCCCAACATGTATGTGTGTGTATGCGTGTGTGCATACATGTATGTGCGTATTCTTGTCTGCATACATATGCACATGAATGTAAATGTCTGTGTTCTTATGTATGTGTTACATATATGTATACATATATGTGTGTTTATGTGTACATACCTGTATATATGTCTGTATTCTTATATGTATGTGCGTGTGTGTTCTTGTGTACGTATGCGTGCCTGTGTGTGTATGTATGTGTGTGTGTGTCCTTGTGTATGTATGTGTTTGTTCTTGTGTGTATCCATGTATATATGTGTGTATATGCGTGTGTTCTTGTGTATGTATGTGTGTTTGTGTGCCCTTGTGTATGTATGTGTTTGTTCTTGTGTGTATCCATGTATATATGTGTGTATATGCGTGTGTTCTTGTGTATGTATGTGCAGGTGTGTGTGTGTGTGTGTGTGTGTGTGTTCTTGTCTGCTGTGTTGTCTTCAGTGCTGTTTGTCTGATATGCTGTCATCTTCAATAGGTATGTGTGTGTGTTTGCGTGTGCTTTTGTCTTTTATGTATGAAAGTGTGATTTTCAGCGTATGTGCACTCGTCTGTCTTCTTTTTGTCTGTGTGTATGTGTGTGTGTGTGTGTTGGTGTGTGTGATTGTGAATGTGTATGTCCTTTGCTTGTGTGTGTGTGTGTGTGTGTGTGTGTGTGTGTGTGCAGCGCCTTAGAGACCCTCTAGGTGTAGGGCGCTATATAAATATCTTAATGTAATGTAATGTAATTTGTGTGCGCGTGCAGTGTGCCGAGAAATTGTCGTGGGCTGGCAGTGGGTTGGCGGCGATTTTCGGCTCGCTCGCCGAGACTTGTCGTCAGCTGGGCCGGCATGAGAGCAGTGCGCGCTGGTTTCGTCGCGAATTATACGCCCGCACCGGCAAACACTGGCTCAGCGCCGACGTCACTGATGACGTCACTGGTGACATCACTGGTGACGTCGTAGATGACACAATAAACGCTAGCCAGCAAGATTCTGTGCATACAGCGCCACAATTATCACAGACGTTGACGCAGGGTGCTGGAGATTTGGCCAGCGGTGAAGACACACTGAAAAACAGTAAGGAGGTGAGACGGCACCAATTTGAATGGCGAAAGGCGTTTTTTATTTAATTATCTATTATTTTTTATGTGAAGGTTACACCGGTATAAAACAACATTGTTTTTGTTTGTCCAGATTGTGGCAATTGTATATTTTATATATCTGTTTATTGCAGCGAAAAGTTCGCCATTGCCCATCGTCGGTGTGGTTATTAATTTGTTTGATTAAATTTAGTCATTCACGTTAATAGTGTACGTTCCGATATGCTACCGGTTTATGTCGCTGTTTGCGTGGCGTTTGTTAGCTCAGTTGGTTGGCAACCGCTCTGTATGCCAATGATCGTTGGTTCAATTCCCGCTCGTAGCAAAGTATTTCCAACGGAACGCTGAAACTTGCGTGCTCATGCAGTTTCTGGTAAGGTTAACATTGTAAATTTGCCTCAAATGTGTGATCATGTGTGTGTGTGTGTGTGTGTGTGTGTGTGTGTGTGTGTGTGTGATGCAACCGCTTTCGAAACAAATCAGATTTGACTGACTGGTATTGAACACTTGACTCACTGAGTATTGAACATACATACACTCACACACACACACACACACACACATTACATTACATTACATTAAGACATTTATATCGCGCTTTTCACCCGAGGGTCTCAAAAGCGCTCACACACACACACACACTCAAGCACAAGAGTCATAAACATACACAATCACGAACACACACACACACTCACACTCACCTACATATACACACAGACACACACAACACAGACAAGTACGTATACGCACAAACACAAACATACACTCACGTTTACATACTCAGAAACACAAAAATACACACGCACACACACATACATATTGTATACATACATACACATACACATACACACACACACATACATAAATGCTCTTGCGCGTTTGACTGACAGATATGCAAGACGTTAATCAACTTGGCCACCACCGAGGCGACACTGCGGGCTGCCACCACCACAGTTGTCAATTGTTACCGCCAGGCGGCGCTGGTGGCGCGTCGGGCGCAGTTATGGCCGCTGGCTGCGCTGGCGTTGCGTGATATGGCGGCTACGCTGAACGAGGCGGGCCTCTCACAACAAGCCGGTCAGTGTGTGTGTGTGTGTGTGTTTGTGTGTATGTTAGTGTTTGTGCTTGTGTGTGTGTGTGTCTGTGTCTGCACTTGTGTATGTGTGTGTGTCTGTCTGTGTCAGTGTGTTTGTTTGTGTTAGTGTGTGTTTGTACTTGTGTGTGTGTGTGTGTGTGTTAGTGTTTATGTATATATGTGTGTGTGTGCGTGTGTATATGTGTGTTTGTCTCTGTGTGTGTGTATGTGTGTGTGTGTGTGTGTGTTTGTGTGTATGCTTGTGTTAGTGTGTGTCTGCATTTGTGTATGTGTGTGTGTGTGTGTGTGTGTTAGTGTTTATGTATATGTGTGTATTTGTGTATGTCTTAGTGTGTGTATATGTGTGTGTGTGTGTTAGTGTTTATGTATATGTGTGTATGTTTGTGTGTGTTTGTGCTTGTGTGTGTTTGTGTGTGTGTGTTTGTGTGTGTGTGTGTGTGTGTGTGCTTGTGTTTGTGTGTGTGTGTGTGTCTGCACTTGTGTATGTGTGTGTGTTTCTGTCTGTGTCAGTGTGTTTATTTGTGTTAGTGTGTGCTTGTACTTGTGTGTGTGTGTGTGTGTGTT
>OU696591.1:4651498-4678998 GCA_916048095.2 Sacculina carcini | reverse complement strand
GCTGAGAAATGCAAAAAAGTTCAAAGGTTCAGGCATTTTTGTCAATGAAGACCTGTGTCCTGCTTCACGAGCCAGAGTGAATCAGCAGCTTCCTGCGCTCAAGAAAGCGAGAAGTGAGGGCAAAATAGCTTATTTCAGAGGTGCCAATCTCATCATAAGAGAAAGGCTACAGCAAAATGCGGGAACCCCAACAACCGGAGTGAAAGGGAAACCGGCAGCTGTAGAAGGCGCAGGTAATTCCACGGGAAGAAATACCAGCTTGACAAAAGATCGCAGAAGCAATGAAAACAGCGGACGACCGGCAACTCAG
This sequence comes from Sacculina carcini, assembly GCA_916048095.2. Taxonomy (NCBI): domain Eukaryota; kingdom Metazoa; phylum Arthropoda; class Thecostraca; family Sacculinidae; genus Sacculina; species Sacculina carcini. Next base: position 4,678,688 of record OU696591.1, on the reverse strand, counting down.
GCGAGACAGACGAGAGCAAAAAAGTGAATATATCGCAATCTGATTATCTTGACCAAGCGTTATTTTCAGTATGTTGTTTGCTGAGGAATTACCCTTTTTTCAATCAGTGACGAGTGTTTGGCTGATTGCTTTGCCGAAAATGTTCACTACCATAACTTTTCAAATACTCATAGTTTAGACACGGTTGAGGATATTGAAAATCAGTACAATTGTGATATTGATGCTAATGTATACTATCGAAACCAACGCAAGATAAGTATACCTATATCTAGTTACACGTCGATCGAAGACATAAAAATGAATTCAATAAAAGATAATCTGTTTTCGATCTTGAATTTCAACATACGATCAATTCCAAGGAATTTTCAGCATTTTTCTGAAACGATATTACTGGAATTACAGGATCAAATTGATGTATTTGGCTTAACTGAGGTAAGGCTGGCTTCACATGTAACACATTTATACGAATTACCAGGATATAATAGATTTACTAACTGCAGAAATGTACATGGAGGTGGAGTGGCTGTGTATGTGAAAGACAAACACCTGGCTGAGACTAAAGAGGAATTTTCGGTGATGAATGCTGATTTTGAATGTCTGGCCGTTGAAACTACGATTGTTAATAAAAAATACTTAATTATGTGCGCATACCGACCTCCTCGAGGGAAAATATCAAATTTCATAGAATATATGGATGAAATTCTATTTGAAAGCAACAAAATTAAGTATGATGGCATGTTTGTTATTGGAGATTTCAATTTGAACTTGTTGGACAAAGACAATAAGAACGTAGTGAGGTACAATAACTTAATGTTGTCGTACTCATTAGCACTTCTGATTACTAAACCGACCAGAGTAACAAGCGACACCTCAACACTAATTGACCACACGTGGTCAACATTATTTGAGAACAATTTGGAAAATTTCATCATGGAAACCGACATAACCGATCATTTCCCAACAATAAGTCAATTTGCTATACAAACTGCTCGTGCCGATCCAACATATATTTCAAAAAGAGTAATATCAGCTGACTCCTTGGCTTCATTCTCTGAAGACCTTGCTGAGGCCAACTGGGAACCAGTATATAGTACCAGCTGCAGCAATCAAGCATATGCTAGCTTCATGGAAATATTTAAACATATCTATGATAAACATTTCCCAAATATCAAGACACGTATTAATAACAAGAGAAAGACATGTCCTTATATTACTCCAGCATTACACAACAAAATACGAGAAAAGCACAGACTGGAAAGACTATATCGAAAATGGCCCATTACATATAAATCAGTATATAAGGCATGCCGAAATGACTTGGTGCAAGCATTAAGGCAAGCTAAACGTGACTTCTACCGAGGAAAGTTGAAGGAAAACCAAGGAAGTCCCAAAAAACAATGGAAGACAATTAACGCACTAATGGGTCGCACAAAACAATCCGAGTCAGCTCATCTGCAGCACAAGCAGGAAGCAGCCGCGGAATTCAATGATTACTTTTTGTCAACCCAAACTAATGTGCATGAGACGTCGATGAGTTTCAAGAAATACCTGAACGAACCGCCATCTTATTCCATGTACATGTCACCCACTGACGTTGCAGAAGTGTATACTATTTTGAACACGCTAGATAAAGAATCCTGCGGCCTTGATGAAATTTCACCAAAAGTCCTAAAATTCACATCACAATTCCTATCATATCCCTTGACTTATGTTATTATTACCTCATTGAGAACAGGTGTCTTTCCTAATCAATTAAAGATAGCAAAGTTGATGCCAATATTCAAATCGGGTGAAAGAAGCGAGATAAAAAACTATAGACCGATATCTATACTTTCAGCATTCGCAAAAGTTTTTGAGAAAATTATTGCTAAAAGGCTAATAAAGTTTCTCGAGGGCAATTCACTGATAACTGTTCATCAACATGGTTTTCGAACACATTGTTCAACAGAATCGGCCATATTGGAATTCATCAGTAAGGTTTATGCATCTCTGGAAAGTAAATACTACGCACTGGGAGCTTTTTTAGATCTAAGTAAAGCATTTGACACCTTGGACCATGCGATATTAATTCATAAATTAGCCAGCATGGGAATAAGAGGGGTTCCAAATGAATTGATTAAAAGTTACTTATCAGGTCGGAAACAGGCTGTTCTTTTTAATGGCAAGTATAGCTCGCTTAAAGAAATCACAAATGGAGTGCCCCAGGGGTCGGTCCTCGGTCCCCTTCTATTTTTGGTGTATATCAATGACATTGTAAATGCAAGTAGTAATGTTGAATATGTTATATACGCTGATGATACGTCACTCCTTATTAAAGACACTGACCTGGATTCACTGTATGTCACATGTGTAAACGAACTGAACAAGATTATTCATTGGACACATGTGAATAAACTTCGATTAAACATCAGCAAGACCAAATGCGTACTATTTAGGAACAGGTCAATACAAATATCTATGCCACCAATACAACTGGATGAAGGGACAATTGCCATAGCAGATCATGTGAAGTTTCTTGGAGTCAATGTGGACGAAAATTTATACTGGATTAGTCACATCACGTCAACATGCGCCAAAATCTCGCAATTAACAGGCATACTCTACCGGATAAGACATAACCTGACTACTGAAGCTATGCTTAGCATATATTACACAATGTGTTATCCTCACCTGCATTACTGTGTAGCATTATGGGGATCCACATGGCCTTCATTTCATAAACAATTAAGTATTGCACAAAACAAAATATTTCGTTGCATATTTCACGTAAAAAAATTCGACTCCATAGATAAATATTTAGCAGATAGAAACATATTGCAATTTCATTTCATTCACAAATATTTCACCTTATTATTGATCCATAAATACAAAAATAGTACACTTTTTACCTTAACTGAAAGCAGCTACACGACAAGAAGTCATCGCATAAACTTTGAATGTCCGTCTTTTAGAACAACTCTTTTTAAACACAGTGTAATATGTTCGGCTCCAAATTCATTCAATGAACTTCCCATCAATCTTAAGCAACTTCTGAACGCAGTTCACAAGAATGTGTATAAAAATAGAATAAAAAAACACCTGCTTGAGCAACAAAACAACAAATGTGTCCGAATGTGAACACCGCTGAACATGCGTATTTTGTTGCACGTTTTGTACTTGTTTATATTGTCATGTTTCCACGTGTCTACTCACAATTGTCGATGATGTCGTTCATAGTATACACTTTCATTGATTGAACTGATTAAATTGTTATATTATCATAGAGTTAATTAAACTGCATTGATACAATTGCATGTAATGTTGAAATGTTTATGTCAATCTGTTCGTCCAGGAGCTGTTTAGCTCGACGAACTATCGCCGCAATATTTAGCTGATTGTTTTGTTGTTTTCTTGTTAATGTTGTTTGTGGCAATACACTTACTTACTTACTTACTTACTTACTTACACACACACAACACACACACACACACACACACACACACACACATTCACATTTACATACTCACAAACACAAAATACACACACATATACGTATTGAATACGCAACATTCAGTCATACATACAGACGTAAAGATAACACATAAAACACAGCAGACATATAAGGGCATACACTCAAACTGACAAGCAACACAACAGACACACACACAAACACACACACACACACACACACACACACACACACACACACACACACACACACGTCTATGTGTACGTGTTTTTTGTGTTTGGATCAGATTTTGCACGAAGTTTTAATAAATGCTGGTATATTTTTGTATAATTTACTATATTTATTTGTACTGGTCTGTTGCGCTGTGCGTGTGTGAGGTTTGTGTTTGTGTTTGTGTCGTTGTGTCAATATGTTTGATGTGTGTTGAATCTTACATTTCGTAGAATTGTACGTTTCCGTTAATTAATAGTGGATACATTCATATTTAAACAAAAATTCGTATTTCGATATTTGTAACTTGCAACTTAGTAAATTAGATGCTTTCAAACTTTGTACATTTTTGTGTTCTCTTAAAAATCTTTGTTTTCGTCTCGCCTCTAGCCATCAATGGAGATCCCAGAATATTTTATGATGATGAGAGAGGAGATGTGAAATGTTGTATAGACTATACATGTATATGCTGTCCAGTATATGCATGTATATACCATGTCACTTATCGAAACACACTTTTTTGTTGTTGTTTCTGTTGTTGTTTTTGGTTGTTTTTTATTGTTGTTCATTGTTATTTATTAATATTTATTCTTATTTATTGATGGTTGTCATTTACTGAATCACATATTTATTGTTGATTGTTGTAATTTATTGAGGAACGTGGGCGGAGTGATATTATGGAGTGTTATCGGATGATGGTTTATTATTTATTGTTATTTAATTAGTATCTTCTTTTCCAATTCTCTTTCTATAATTTTGGATTTTCGAATTATCTTTCTCTCTGAACCTTTTGGGCGCTTCCGGTACATGGGGCCACCTTAGGGTGGTAATAGTGCACCTGCACTCTTCCCCCATGCTACTGGATTTGCCTGTAATTAATAATAATACTATTCATATATACGCAGTATTAATATTCCTTCTTGAGTTTCATTTGGAGCCGACGTTGATTTCTGCTTCGGTATCAGGGAATGACGCCATTACAGTGCCTTCGCGAATTTCGCCGCAACTGTGCCGACACTGTGACGTCACAACACATTGATGACGTCATTCAGCTGGAGCGGGAAATGGCGGCATTGCTTCAGCAAGGTGGCCAGCGGCACATGCACATAAACAGACAGACATACAAACCAACAGGCAACTTAGCGTATACACACCACACACACACACACACACACACACACACACACACACACACACACACACACATACACACACACACACACACAGACACACACACACACACACAGACACACACACATACACACATAGTTACTTGTGCGCATATATTTTATTTCAAGGTACGATATTAACCCATTAATGACGGGAATTATGTATTGTATTGGATATTTTTATTTCTGTCTTACAATGTTAATTATTGTGTCTCCTGCAAGTCTGAGTACAAATTAATTCAGAAATATATGCACGCATTCGTCCCAGTGTGTGTTTATTTCACCAGCTCTAAATAACACGTGTGCTAACATGAATCTAGTTGCTGGCATGATATCCTTCCATGCGTAATTAATTGCTCATTAATGTTATTGACATTATTGAATGTAAATATCATGTGTATTTACATGTGTGTTCGTATATGTGTTTGTGTGTGTGGATATGTCTGTTTGTGTGTATGTCTGTGTATGTGTTTGTGTGTTTTGTCTGTGTATATATATACATGTGTGTGTGTCTGTCTGTCTGTCTGTGTGTGCTGGAATTTGCATATCACTTTGGTGAACAGCCGGAGAATGTGTTGTTGATGATGCTCATGCCGAAGGAGAACACCGTCAGCGCAGCTCAGGATCACATCAGGATCACGATCGCGATCCTGATTGTCGATCAGCATCTTCATCTCCAGACGTCACCACTGAGCGACATCGTCAGGATTTACATCTCAACTCGGCGCAGCCTTCTTCCAGTGGTAATATTGGCTGTAACATTGGTTATTTGTTGGACTGCGTGGTTCAGTTGTTAGTACACCCGCCTCACAAGCGAGAGGTCCGTGGTTCGAAACCCGTCGGGGGAGAATACTTTTGGGCGAATTCTATAATCCCACAGCCCCTGTCCACCCTGCAGTAAATGATGGTACCAGATATCAGTCATGTGTTGTGTCATGCATTCTGGGGAGGTGGCCCTCTCTAATACGTCTTCCGTTCTTGTGGTGTCATAGCGTGGAGAGGGTCGGTTCTGCGGTGACAGCGAGCTGCACGGGACACACCTGTGTGTGTTCATAAGCTTCGACTTCTTCCCGTGTAGCGGCTATCACTTGAGCAGCCTTCAACCTCTAACGTTTAACATAAATAATACATGTGAATAAATCATATTAAGTACGACATATCTAGATCACAAATCACACACACACCTCATACATGAAGTGACTGTTTGGCTGGTTGTATTTGTGGCCGATAGAGGGCGCTGGCGCGGCGTTCAGCGAGACTCAAGACCCGGCCGAAATGTACAGAAACGCCATCTGTAGTGTGGGCAAATCGGCCGTCCAGCGACGATCCTCCGCCGTGCATGTGCCGCGAGTATGTATGTCTGTCTGTAGTGCAACTGTGTGTTTGTGTGTGTGTGTCTGTGTCTGTTTGTGTCTGATGTGTGCTACTGTGTTAGTGTGTGTCTCTGTGTTCAAGTTCAAGTTCAAATTGTATTTTTTCCATAAGCAAATAACAAATAGCATAACAACAATAAATAAAGAAAGTGGATATAGAGTCTGCTGAGACATTGTCACTTTTGCAGACTTATGTAATAATGATAATTATTGTTCCAACATGAAACATTGACAAGTGATTAAATAATAATTATATGATAAAGTGATTATACATTGTTATATATATATGAGTTGTTAAATTTATATATATATATAATAATGTATATAATAATGTGTGTGTATAATGTAATAACAATATAATAATAATGTGTGTATGTGTGTGTGTATGTATGTATGTGTGCATATTTGGGTGGGTAGATTTTTTTTAATTAATATTAGTGTCAAGTTGAGGAAGATGCAGTTTTTCACGTATATTTAAAAAAAACATTTATTTTACTACAATCATTACAGTAAGTTTTCCTTGGATTGCATTTATAAATTATGATTTTTCAAGTAATTCAGCGTGCGCTGGGGTGTGTGTGGTTAATTGCTATGTACCCGTCCATATTGTCACTGTATATCTGTGTATATATATGTGTGTGTTTGTGTGTATTATTTCTCCAAGCCTATGCGGAACATTAAACTGTATTGATGTATGTATCTGTGTCTGTGTGTGTGTGTGTGTCTGCGATGTCCATGATTTTCACATTGTTTTTGGCGCATTATTTGTGTTTTGCGTACTTGCATATCAGTATATACAGTAGTCACCAAAATCTCTACGCCAAACACAATAATAAAAACATAATTTTGTATTGACGGCATGAAAATGACACAACAATTTTTTCTCCAATTTACTATTTTGTGACTTTATTGATAGTAATTGATAGGTTTTCACTAATAGTTTGCGGTTCACACGAAACACAAACCAACCTCTAATAATGCTCAAACAACTGACTTCACATGAGAATTTCTAGTATTCTGGTAGAAGTCAACATATTGGCTTCACTCTGTCAGTCATGTAGAAATATGTACAGATAATCCGTGATGTTGAAAGCTAGGGGCACTCCAATTTATCACCAATTTACATGTGTAAATGTATGATATCAACCCTCTTATGCATGCTAGCTTTTGGCTACTACTGTATATATAAGTGTATGTGTGTTTGTGTGTGTTGTGCAGCGTGCTGAAAGACGGACGACGAGCGCTGACGGCCCGTCAAGTCGTCCGGCGCTGGTTGACGAGCGACAGTACGAGTGGCTAGAAGACGACCTTGACGAAGCCGGCGGCGGCGCTGATACCTCATGCCGTTCTCGTTCCAACGTCGATTCTAACTCGTATCGTCACAGCCGACGAAGCCGAAGACAACGTCGAGACCGACGTCTCAGTTGTCCGCTGTTGGCTGCCGCGGCAAACAGACACACAGCCACTTCATCTGCGGCTATCTCATCATCGACTGGTCTGACACGCAGTCTGGTCTTGTTTTAATTAGTATATACTTAAATATTATTGTTATATATTCTTAAATTATTTTTTATTGATGTTTACCATTTATTATTTATTGTTTAATAATACTGATTCTTTTCGTTTTTTCATTGTATTTATTGATGTATTATTTATTCATTTATTCTTCATATATTAAACATAATATTTTATTATTTTAGTATTGTCATATTCCTAACTTAACTCTTAATTCTCAAATTCTCTCTTTCTCCCTCTCTCTCCTTCTCTCTCTCTTTCTCTCTGCATCTTTTGGGCGCTTCCAGTACATGGAACGACCGCAGGTAGGTAGTAGTGCACTTACACTCTTCCTATCCGTATCATATGATACATATAACTTCACACTTGCCTCCCATGTATGTGTGTGTGTGTGTGTGTGTGTGTGTGTGTGTTATTATATTGTTGTGGTTGATGGTTGATATTGCTCGTTTTTGTTAGTGAAACAGATACAAATGTGTTTATTACTAAAAACAAATTATCCAATTAGGGGACAATCGCGGCGCACACATACGTTAAATATTAAATACTGCTCAAATGACAGCTGCTACACGGGAAGAAGCCGAAGCTTATGAACACACACAGGTGTGTTCCGTGCAGCTCGCTGCCACCGCAGAACCAACCCTCTCCACGCTATGACACCACAAGAACGGAAGACGTATTAGAGAGGGCCACCTCCCCAGAATGCATGACACAACTCATGACTGATATCTGGTACCATCATTTACTGCTGGGTGGACAGGGGCTGTTGTATTATAGAATTATTATAGACTTCATCTCCACCCGATTCTCAAGAATCGTGGCAGTATCTTCGTGGTGGTCTGATATTGCGTCCTGATCCTCGCAATACAACGTCACTTTCAGCGTCCAGTTCTTCGGCATGTGTCATCTGGCTTTCTATAAATCCTCATGATCATAACTGTGTGACAGGAATTGGGCCCGACCCTGAGCCGATATCTGGCTCCAGCTCGGTGGAGGATAACGGTGATGATTTGGTGAGCTCGTCTGTCACCGCTGATAACACTCACAATCACAGACACAATCACAGTGACGAAGAAAATCACCACCAGGGGGCGTTGTCATCGGGCCCGGCCAGAAAGCGGCCACGCCAAACCAGACTGGTTCTGGTGAGTATTTGTGTTTGTGTGTGTGTGTGTGTGTCTTTGTGTGTGTGTTTGTGTGTTTCTGTGTGTTTGTGTATGTGTGTTTCTGTGTGTTTCTGTGTGTTTCTGTGTGTTTGTGTGTGTTTCTGTGTGTTTGTGTGTGTTTCTTTGTGTTTGTGTGTGTGTGTTTGTGTGTGTGTGTGTGCTTGTGTTTCTGTGTGTGTGTGTGTGTGTTTGTGTGCTTGTGTTTAGCTTAGCAGTTTTAGCTTAGTAAGTGTATTGCCCACAACACATGACACAGTACAAAATAAGAAAATCTACACAATGGACAAAAAAGTGGATTGAACTGACGCTGTTTGATCAACTTGTTTTCATAATATAACTATATAAACCTCATCAATTATCAGATGAAACATTTAAGCATAACACATAATTTTTAACTCAGTGATAATTTTGTGACAGCAGCATCGGCAATATATGTGTTCATGTGTATGCGTTTGTGTGTGTGTGTGTGCATGTGTGTGTGTGTGTACGCTTGTGTGTGTGTGGTGTTTGGTGTATTGTGTTGCCTTTTATCATTCGTTTTTTACTATTTTTGCTTTATTGATGTACTAATATACACGAACACCCGTATAATATTTGCAATATTGTACTCGATAAATGCGAATATTTGTGCACAATGTTAATGTTTAATATTAATGTTTTGCCGCAATGCGCAACAACTAACTAGCTATTTAACGAAGTTAATTTGTATTTAACAAATCTGAACATTTGTATATGCCACTCATGTATGTCAATTGAATCTACTTTTTCTAATTGAGTCGTTGGACTCCGTGGTGTAAGTGGTAGTACACCCGCCTCACAAGTGGGAGATCCGTGGTTCGAAACCCGGCGGAGCAGAATTTCATTGGCCGAATTCTATAATTCCAACAGTCCCTGTCCACCCAGCAGTAAATGATGGTACCAGATATCAGTCATGTGTTATGTCATGCATTCTGGAGAGGTTGCCCTCTCTAATACGTCTTCCGTCCTTGTGGCGTCATAGCGTGGAGAGTGTCGGTTCTGCGGTGGCAGCGAGCTGCACGGGACACACTTGTGTGTGTTCATAAGCTTGTGTTCAACTTCTTCCCGTGTAGCAGCTGTCACTTAGGCATTTAACATTTAACCTTTAAATGCAGCAAAAACTGGCAAATTATCTAGTCTGTTTTTATCGTGTTTTTTATCGTGTTTTCATTCTATTACACTTGGTTTGTGTTCAGGAGAGAGTGGCAACGGAGAGCAACGAACAGTCGGACTGTTCCCGTACTCTGTCTCCAGACCTATCAGCGGCCAAAATTTCGCGAACTAATGCGCCTTCTATTGAGCATGTACGTGTGTTTGTGTGTGTTTGTGTGTGTGTGTGTGTGTGTGTATCTTTTGACGATCACATTGCATGGAGGTGGAAATTGCACATTTTATAGCGTTGACGCTCGTTCCATTTTAAACAAACGAAAAACAAACAAACCGTGTATTTGATATAGCGCTCTAATCAACAAAGGCGCGATAAACATGAGATATAGGGATACAAGATCAATAATAACATCAAAACGGGAGCTCAGAAGGGAGAAATACAAGAGCTAGCAAAGTCAAAATATAACAGGGAAAATATATACCGACATATTTTGATGTTGAAAAAAATACATCCACAAATATCTACATGAACAGACAAATACAAACAATGGCGCACGTCACACACAAACACGATTAACATAAACATCCCACCTTGTTCAATGATATTGTATAATATTAATAATATATATACAATATTTTATGATTATGAATATAAAATATAATATTAATATATATATATAATATTTCACAACATAATAGGACGTACAACGAATTTATCGTATAACACTTGTGTGTGTGTGTGTGTGTGTGTGTGTGTTGATCTCTTCCTGCCCCACCCCTCTCGTTCTATCCCCTCCCCCCTGAAACAGTACGGCGGTGGGGGGTTGCGCGTGCTCGTACAGTTGGGCGCTGATCGGCTGTTAATTCCCGTGGCGGCCGCTGTGACCGACATAGATGGCGCTAGCGGCGGCGTGACTCGCTGTGCCGATGTGGCTTGGCTGTGCGACCAGGTGTCGGACAGGTATCACAGGTGAGACTGCTCTTGCCAAGCAGGTGTTCCGTGGCAAAAACTGAGCTCCGCCAAACATACAATCAGACAGACATACTATGGCAGCGTGGCGTATTCTCGTTGAGTGATGTGTGTGTGTCTGTCTGTGTGTGTGTGTTGTGTTGTAGCTAGTTGGTTTTCTACGCTTATTGGTTGCGTGAGTGTAACTGTGTGTATGTAAACTGTGGCTGTGTGTGAGTGTGTGTGTGTGTGTCAGTCTGTTGGTCTGTGTGTAAGCGTAGTTGTGGCAGGTGTGTCCATTTGTGTATTGTGCATTTGTTTCTAGCGTCGTTACACACACACACACACACACACACACACACACACACATACAAGGTTGAGCTGTATTGCAATTTAACAACTTGCAATATTTTCTTTCGCTGTAAGACTCAAATACTGCTCTCGCTAATTTATGATTTTCGCCGCAAACACTGTACTTCAATAGACAATTGGCCAACTATTAAGATGTCTTCACAGCAAAGATCAGAAGCTAGCGAGCTGTATTGATTCGACCAGAGAAAGAAATATTGCAAAATTGTTAGATTGCAGCAATACAATTCAATCTTGTGTGCATACTAGACAAGATTCTACCTGAATACACTAATATCAACACGTACACACGCACGCATGTACGCATACACACACAAAATTACTATTCGTATTTATTTAGCTCAGCGATAGTCTATTTTTTATATTTGGCGGAGAACATGATCGTGTTATTTTGTGTCGGGTTCTTGTTTATCACGCGGCTCCATCTTGCGGCTTCATCTTGTTATCGGTTGAGTTGCGCGCGTTCTGAACCAATGGTACAGGCCATGGCGCGGCACTGTGTATTGGCGCCGCTCGTGGTTCCCGATCTGGCCACCAGGTGGCGTCTGTGTCGGTTGTGTCGGGCTGTTGTGTGAGTGTGGCCAACAGCTGCGCCAGCTGCTGTCGATACCACAGCCACACGTAGGGCCGCACGCAGCGCTGTAGGTGTCGCTCGAACCACAGCTGCTCGATGCTCAGCAGCCAGCCGTCCAACAGCTGTCCTACCACCAGCTGCGCCTCCTCGGCCAGCTGCAGCTGCCGCTGCTCGGCTGAGTCGACGCCGGCCGACGCCAGACTGTCGCAGCTGGTGGCCGTGTGGTCTGCGACCTGCTGCGCCGATGGTGCATGGTCGGCGGGTGGTTTTTTACCGCGGCGCGGACGACTTCGCGCAGCGCCTCCGCTTTTGTGCATTGAGGTTGCTTGTTTCAGCGGGTTTTTTAATGATTATCTTAGGATTGTCAGTGTGTTCAATTCACTGGGTCACAGTTCTCCGATTGCGATTGTTCTATCTGGTATTCGCTGGAGTTTGTGGTCGAATTGAGTTCGAGACAGACAGACAGTCGTGGTTCAGATCACTTGGAGCCTTGAATGAGCTGATTTTCGGCGACAAAATGCGCATAGCATATCTAGAAACAGTGTCAGAAATCTAGCTGCACAACATAGGTAATTGACAGCAGCGAATTGCTCAGTTGAAGATTTAAATTCACTTTTCATTCGAGTTTGTGTTGGTGTTTTAATAATCGTTTTAAATCAATTATTTTCGCTATCAGTAGTCTAAACACGGATAAAATCCATAACAGAACACTTTTACGTGACAGTTTTCGCTCATGTTTTTTCGGTCGCCATGGCAACCATATTGTATCGCCATTTTGTTTTCAAATGTATTTGAACACAAATTTTTCCAAGTAAAATATGACACGAAATATATTTTATGTCACTTTCTATTGTCTCTTAGAGAATACATTGTTTTTGGTTGTATATTGTCAAATTATTTTTATTTTTAGAATGTTCTTGAAATTGGCAGATATATTACATTTTGATTGAATGAACGTTTTTTGAGCTGTGTCTGTTTCAATTATTTTCTAGTTAATAATAATAATCATTTGTATTCTAATAATTTGAAACCTTCCTGATGACAGCCAGTTTCTGCTGCGACCGCACGTGCAACTGTTGAAGCACGGCGCTCTTCTCGCCTCGTCTGATCGTGTTTGTGACGTCATCGACGGACGGGATGATATTCTACAGTGTCGCGTACTGCGCTGGCATAATCCTCCGCTCACTGATCGATACAGTACCGCCTGCAAATTACTCGATCAACGTACACATTTGACACACACACACACACATATACATATATGCATATACATAGGCTCACACCTAATACACACTATAAATAACACACACACACACACGCATACACATACGCTCACACACACGGACACATACACAATCAAGCATACACACACACACACACACACACACACTAATACACACACAGGCACACGCACGCACGCACACACACTAATACACAAATACACAAACACACACACAGACTAATACACATAAACACACGCACAGACTAATACACATAAACACACACACGCTTACATACACATTTTTGTACATTTGTTTCGTGTTTTTCACTGTGTATTATATGTGTTTTGGGCAATACATCAAACTAAACGTTAAAAGAAACACACACAAACATGCTTTTACGCAGACACATACACACACACACACAAACAAACACACACACACAAACACGTACACATTTACACATAATTCATGTCTTCACTTATTTGTGTCACTGTTTCTATCGCTTTGTTATTCATAACTTTTTTGGTCTTCACATAATTTTTTGGCACTGTTTGTGTGTTTGTATTTGTGTATATATTCGAGCATGTGTGTATACGTGTTTGTATGTCTATTTATATGTGTATACGTGTATGTGTGCTTGCATGTTAGTGTGTATGTTCAAGTGTCTGTCTGTATATGTGTATGCATACGTATTTGTATGTATGTATGTGTGTGTGTGTGTTCTCACCGAGTTGTCCCCTCTGAAATGAGCTAAAAACTCGCAGTCCCTGCCTTCCAGAAATCATACTTCTCTATATCTATATCTATACTTATATACTCTATATCTTCTATCATCTATTGCCCTGTTTGGGAAGCTATATTATTGCAAATCTGTTTTGATTCTTCGTTTTTGAAGGCCGAAATTATTATTCCTGTTTGATTGTTAGTGTCGAAGAAAAAATTCTTAGTCTGTGTGTGTTTGTATGTATGTGTGTGTTTGTTTGTGTGTGTGTGTGTGTGTTTGTGTGTGCATGTTTTTATGTGTGTGTGTGTCTTTCTCTGTTTTGTGTATGTGTGTTTGTATGTGTGTGTATGTGTGTGTGTTTGTGTGCGATGATGTATGTGTATGACTCTTGTGCTTGAGTGTGTACATGTGTGTGTGTGTGTGAGCGCTTTTGAGACCCTCGGGCGAAAAGCGCGATATAAATGTTGTAATGTAATGTGTGTGTGTGTGTGTGTGTGTGTGTGTGTGTGTGTGTGTGTGTGTGTGTGTGTGTATGTGTGTGATTGGCAGCTGAGTTGGCGTCGCTGCGCCACTGTTTGTCTCAGTGTGACCACCAGGTGAGCTCAGACGTCGGCGGCACAGTCGACCTGTCGTTCAGGTCGTTGACCTTTGACCTGGTGCGACCCGTGGTGCTGGCGTGTCAGCGCTACACCTGTGTCAGTCGTCTGTTGTTGAGTGCGTGTCCTCTGAATGACAGCGGTGTCAAGGTGGGGGTGTGTCTATCTCTCACACACACACAGACAGACATACCATGTACACACAGACACATACCATGCACACACACACACATAGACACACGCGCACACATAGACACACACACACACATATACATACACACACACACACGTCGCCTCACCAAACATGTGTTCATTGTTGAGTTTTGCTATCATTCACTGAATGATTGGACGCAATCCGTCGTAGGTTTTATATGGGTGTGCTAAAAGACTCTGCATCGCCGGGGAATCGAACCCGGGACAATCGGGTTGATTGGTGCGACGTCAAGAGGGGCTGAAACCTCACCAAATGTGACAAGCCTCCCCTCCAAATAATTCTAACCATGAACATTTCGAGTGTAGTTGCAACATATGTGTTCATCTAGTTGTGGTAGAGGAAATGAACTGCGCTCGCGCTGTCCTCTCTCTCTCTCTCTCTTTCCCTCACTGTGCGCATCCAGTTTGTGGCTGAACTCTCCCATATATTTCTGGCCTCTAGTCTTGTGCAATTTGTTCCAAATGTCAATTCGCTTGAAGGGATAATTATACTTTTTTATATATATTTTTACACTGAGATTTCAAGAGCTTCTTGCCGTGCCCCCTTACTTTTTCTTGCCTAATCAATCCAATTTCCTCCCTAGCTGTGATTTCTGTCTGTCGGTAACTTCAACGCATTTAACCTGTCTTCATAACTGACACCTTTCAGCTTCGACACCAATGTTTCTACGTGTGTGTGTGTGTGTGTGTGTGTGTGTTTGTGTGTGTGTATGTGTGTGTGTTAGGAGTTGGCCGACAGTTTGCGCCATTTGTCGGCGGTGCGCGAGTTAGACTTGCGTTGTGTCGGCATGCGGGCCGGCGGTTTGGCAGCTCTGCTCGAGGCGACCGCCGCCGACGCACTGACCAACTGTCGCTGTCTTCTGCTTGCACACAACCTCTTCGAGTCTGTTGACTGCGGTGGCCGTTTGGCGGCGCTAGTGTCGCACCTGCCCAGTCTGCAGCGACTCGATATTGCCTCGTGCCAGCTGAACGAGCGTCACGTGACCGCGCACAGAGAGGTGTGGACGCAGGCGCTGACACAGAGAGGTTCGCTGCACGAGCTGCTCGTGTCGCACAACACACTGGGCGGCACCGGCGTCGATGTGCTACTGCGCTGTGCATCCGCACCTCTCTGTGGCGACCAGCCGCTCCCGCACTCTGCCGCGCTCTCACACTCTGTCTCTGTGCCGCAGCAGTTGCGTCAGTTGGAGATGAGCGCTTGTGTTGGCAACTACACGCCCCTGGTGGCTCACTTGCTGGCCTACGCGGCCCGCTGCACGCACGGCTGTCACCTGACCTTGCTTGACCTCAGCTCGTGTCACGTGACCGATGATGACGTCATACAGCTGGCCAAGTGAGTTAGTGAGTGTGTGAATCCGTCAATCACGTCCCGCTCCGAGCCAAATTACAGCCAGGCAACTTACGTCAGACTTAAGCAGTGTTATAATGCAAGCACGCACTCAAGATTAAAAGCCTCAAGTGACAGCTGCTACATGGGAAGAAGCTGATGCTTATGAACACACAGGTGTGCCCCGTGCAGCTCGCTGCCACCGCAGAACCGACCCTCTCCACGCTATGACGCCACAAGGACGGAAGACGTATTAGAGAGGGCCATCTCCCCAGAATACATGACACAACACATGACTGATATCTGGTACCATCATTTTCTGCTGGGTGGACAGGGGCTGTTGGATTATAGAATTCACCCTAAGATATCAGTTTCCGCCGGGTTTCGAACCACGGACTTCCTGCTGGTGAGGCGGGTGTCCTAACAACTGCACCACGGAGTCCAATAATCGCTACAGATTTGAACCGAGAACTTATCATTTAGAGATATGAATCATGTTTTTTTCTCTTATTGTGTTGTGTTGTCTTGGCGACGAGAATTTATCATTTTTAGCATATGCAACGCTCTCATTGCAACGTTGCATTGTCAATTGTAAGTATTTGTCCACTCAAGTTTGAATGCATTGTTGAGTGTACTTTGTATGCAGTTCTTATGGTGCATCTGAAGGTTTCACTCCATTATGCTCTTCTGCTAATGTTCTCGTCTCGTTGTTGCTTTGCCGTCAGCGGAATGAAACAGCTGCCTCGTCTGGCATCACTCAACCTCTCGTTCAACTGGCAATTGTGCGGCATTTCCGGCGCACTGCGACTGCTCGGCGCCGGCGGCTGCTCGCTGCGACAGCTGCAGCTGAACGGCTGCGACTGGCGGTCTCAGCTGTCTGCGCAGCTGCTGGACGAACAGCTTCTCGAGCAGCTGCGGGCAGCTGGACTGCTACAGCTGCTGAGCTTTGGCGCGCCGCCGCTAGGTGGCAGCACAAGTGCCGAGCTGCCGGCGAGCGGCGCGTGGTGGCGCCACAAATGGGGCGGCGCCAGTGACGTCATACTGACTGCCGCGGGCGATTTTTGCTTCAGTAGCGAGGGCGGTGTGTTGGACTGAAGTGTAATCGTGTGTTTGAGACATCCATGATCATCCATGATGCTTACTGGTTTATGTTGTGTATTAAACAGGTTGCCATTTATTTATCGTGTGTTCTCACGAATTATAATAACATTCGTGTGTGAAATATTGGTACCAGGGGCGTAGCTAGGCTGTCTGCCACCCAGCATGATGGTATTATTTATTTAGATGTGTGATAATTAGTTTTTGAAAAATAGAGAATAAAGTATAGAAAATCGGACGCGTGGAGTTTAAATAAAATTTTGAATGTAGATTGCATTTTTTCCATTTTACATGTTTTATATTCATTTTTTGGGTATGAATTATAGTTTGTTGAGTAGAACAGAAAATTTTCTACACAGTGGTATAATTTTTATAGTTTTACCATTGTTGGTTTAGGAAGGGTAGTCTTCAGAAAATTGACCAAAATTTACGCATTTTTCAGGGTTCATTTTGTTTTTTCATCGCTATAACTTTTTTTGGTTCAATTTTTAAAATTTAAAATTCAGTGTAAAGTGTAGACAAGAAAGTTTCCAACGTAATGGTATAAATTGTTAGCAAATACGCCAAGTGGTGGCCGAGTAGTAGCTGATAGAAAATGGACCAAGGAGGGTGGGACACACAGACAGACACACAGACACACAGAGGATCTCTTTTATATATATTATAATACACCACCTTAAATATAAAAATAGAGGTTCTACTTTGTAAAACTCCAGTTACGAGCATCCCCTTTTAACCTTTAGCTGTGTACTTTCATACGCTACTTTATGATAAATTTAATATTAATATTATTAATATATATTACTTAATATTATATACGCAATATTAACATTAGTAATATATACTGTATTAATAAAAATAATTTTTTTTTAATATATTTTCATCGTGAGACCCCATTGGCCGGCATGACAGGGGGTTCGGAGGCTCTTCTACGGCTCCGTCAATTCAAGGTTATCACCGCTACCGTACTGCTCTTATTATTATTATTATTATTATTAATTACAGGCAAATCCAGTAGCATGGGAAGAGTGCAAGCACTATTACCACCCTAAGGTGGCCCCATGTACCGGAAGCGCCCAAAAGATTCAGAGAGAAATAGAGTTCGAAAAGAAAAAAGTCTAGAAAGAAAGTTGGAAGGAAAATAATAAATAAATAACAATAAATAATAAACCATCATCCGATAACAATCCATAATGTCACTCCGCCCACGTTCCTCAATAAATAATAACAATCAACAATAAATATGTGATTCAGTAAATAACAGCCATCAATAAATAAGAATAAATATTAATAAATAAGTAATAAATAACAATCAAGAACAATAAATATGATTCAATAAGAAACATCCAACAATAAATATAAATATGATTCAATAATTTACAACAACACAAATAAATATGATTCAATAAACAACAACACCAATAAATATGATTCAATAAACAACAACAAGAATAAATATGATTCAATAAACAACAACAACAATAAATATGATTCAATAAACAACAGCACAATCTTAATCGGAGATTCATTGGTGGAGTGTTTATTTCGATTGCACAAGTTTTCCGGTGGAAATTGTCATCGACACTATCAGGTTGGTCTGTGAATTCTGAGAGCAGTTTCAGCGCAAGTCTCTCCTTTCAGTCCTTTTGTGTGTGTGTGTGTGTGTGTGTGTGTGTGTGTGTGTGTGTGTGTGTGTGTGTGTGTGTGTGTGTGTGTGTGTGTCTTCAGCTTCTAATATTGTTTCAAGTAATTCCTATCACCGCTTTATAATGTGCGTCATTGCCTATCATCAATACAAATGGCTTGCTTTCGATAAACAAATGAAGCTATCTTGGACGAGGTCACCCGTGTACATCAGTTAGTGCTGTATATCCATAGCGTCAAATAACCGGCTGTTGGAACTTTTTTAAAACACACTCATATATATTCAAGCCGCTTGCTGTATTGGTAAGTTTGCATATTGTGTTAAAGCTTAATTCTAACATATATTTTTGCTAATACTAAAGTGCTTGAATTTATTATTTGTATTTTATTTAAGCTTAATGATTGACAAACCAATACAAATATCTGCTCGCCACACGATTCAAATTACAGGTGCATCCTGCGTATGTTTCTTGTTTTGGAAATCTCCGTTGTTGATCCAATGATCCAATGTCTCCAATGATCAATCGTTGTTGAGATCCAGAAGTGAGGATCGTTGAGGTTGTCTCACCAAGCATGACTGAAGACAGTGCAACAAGTGTGGTGCACGCCACATTTGACGAGGTTTTCAGTGAGGTGGGTGATGGAGGAAGATGGCAAGTTATCATGGTTCTGCTCACCTCCTACACGGCGTTCGTCTCTTCTGTGGACACATTTTCTCTCGTGTACAAGCTGGACGAACCTCAGCACTGGTGCGTGGCTCCGTCAAATAGCTCCATCACTGCTTCCACTGACCTCTCGCTCGACAGTCCAGCGTCTCCGCTTCTCTGTCCGCGAACACTCAGCTGTACCTGTGGCCGTTTGACGAACGACTCGTTGGTGCAGAACTGCGGTCGGTGAGCGTACAACACGTCGGTCTATTCATTGACAGTCGTCTCCGAATGACATCTGATCTGCGGCAGAAGTGCCCTGCGTTCTCTTGCTGTCAGTGTGAACATGGTGGCCGGATTACTGGCGTCTCTACTGCTCGGCTCGTTGGGGGACCGTGTGGCTCGTGCCCGCGCCGGTTCAGTGTGCATCGTCATCTTTCTAGTGGCGTCCTTCGCACAGGCAGCCACTCACAATTTCATCGTCTACTTGCTCATCTCAGTGCTGACGGCCGGCTCTCACATGGGCATGTATTGTTGCTGGTACACGTTCTGTGTTGAGGCGGTCGGGTACCGATGGAGGTCGTACGCCGACATTTTCTGGCTGCTGCCGTGGTCATGCGGCATCAGCTGTGTGGCCATTGCAGCGTGGATGCTGCGCAGCTGGAGGTCTCTGCAATTGTTTGTGGCAGTCAGCGGCGCTCCTCTACTGCTGTGCGTGTGGCTCATGCCTGAATCTCCTCGCTGGCTGGTGGAGAGAGGTCGCTCGCGCCAGGCGGCTCGCATTCTACAGAAAATTGCCGCTTTCAACGGGCGTTCTCCAACACTTGATCTGCATGCTCTCACACGGACACTGCATCCTCTGTCCATGTGCTGTGAGCAAACTTCCAAACGCGCGTTTGCTTGTCGCGAAATCTCTGTGTTGTTTGGCTCTCGCGTCATGCTAGTAAGATCGTTGGCCACAGTCTGGTTGTGGGCTTCGATTGCCGTCGTCTACTACGGTATTTCGTTCGACGCAGCTCAGCTGACCAACAGTCCCTACTTGTCAATGGGCCTGGCTGGCCTCATGGAGCTACCGGGCATGGCGTCTGTGTGGCTGATTGATGGATGGGGGCGTCGTCCTGTCATGGCCCTCATCTACTTATTGACGGCCGTCACGATTCTCCCCGTGCCGTTTGTGACTCGAGGTTGGCCTGTTCTTGTGCTCGGACTTTTCAGCAAGCTCGTGATCAGCGGTGACTTTGGAGTTATCTACATCTATGTCGAGGAATACTTTCCCACGTGCGTGCGCAGTGCAGCACTTGGATTGGCGTCGACTTCTGAAGCAGCCGGAGGGTCGATCGCACCGTACATCTCGTTCCACTTGTCCAAGGTGTACTGGACACTGCCCAGTGTGGTGTTTTTTTGTGGTGGCGTTGGTGGCAGGAGTAGTAGTGGCTGCTGCACTGCCAGAAACACTAGGCAAGCCGCTGCCAGCCACTGTCCACCAATTGACGCAACCAGCCGACGTGCGAAACAGTGCGCCCAACTCGCAAACAAACCGTGCCGACAAGACAACTGTACTGGGTTTTGTTGCCAGTTTGCTGTGCGGCTGGGGTCGATTAAATGTCAAACATCAAACACCAACAGAAACATGCATCGATCACGTAAACTCTGACAATTTGCAATTATAAATCGCATGCTGCATTATTTTGTTATATACTGAATCAGTGAAAAGTTGAAGCAGAATATAGACCTCCATGCCCTAATTATCTACGTCTATGGTATATATATATATATGTGTGTGTGTGTGTGTGTGTGTTCGTGTTGTGCAAATTCCCAACGAGTCGATTTTAGTCGAGGATTGTTGCTCAATGTTATTTTTACTAGATTTTTAGCGTGTGTATTGGCTCAGTAAGATATAGCAGCAAACTCATTTTATGCGTGACACACAGAAAAATATCAGCATGAGAGCTTATTATAGTGTATAACTTGTTGATGAAGTGTTATGCTTGTGCTTTACATTAAAATCACCCGACTCATCTGCAGTTGTGATTGAAAAATCTTTCTTTTGTTTCGTGGCGTCTCGAGTTTGCCTAATAAATCGGCATTATAAACGCTTTTAATATACAGAGAATGAGAAAAAAATTGCATTCATTCAATGTTTATTAAATTTCTGCTTGTTTTTTGCTGTTTCAAATCGCCAACACACACACACACAGTGTTACCAATAATAAATATAAATGCTACAAATATCGGCCAGGTCGTGTGATTCAGTGTCAGTGTCAGTGGATACATTGTCAGTGTGACAGTTGTTCAGTGAGTCAGTTGGTAGTCAGCCATGTGACAGGCACAGGATGAGGGCAGCTGGAACGTCTCGACGGCGAATGGTAAGTACTGATCGCACGGATCATACACCAGGAACCTGGCAAATATCAACGAAACTCTTGTACTATTTCTGACGGGTGTATATCTCTTATATACCTATCAGACACAACTGGTTTTATTAGGGGAAGTACACGCAATGTTCCTTGTTACACATAGCAACGAGCATGCGCCAGAAGTGCCTAAAAGATAGCGTTAGATTAGATATATGATATATTAGAGAGCGTAGATTTTGTATCAGCTTCACTGAATTGTCAGATATTGCATGATCGCCTCTGTATTAGACACTATCGGTAGAAGAATATTGCTAATTTGATAATACTCTCATGTTGATGGCGATGATCGAGGAGATTCACAAAAATGTACCTGATGTAAGCCGACTTCTGCAGACAACTGGACTCGTAGCAGTGAGGAATGAGCGGACACGGTTCTCCAGCCGACAAGCATTTCTCCACGCGAGCTGTCTGGGTGTATGTTTCATAGTCAGCCTAACACACACACACACACATACACACACACACACACACACACACAGACAATATATTAGTTGTGCTTTCTAGTCGACAAACATTGATACTAATCATGTCCAATGCATCTGATGCTTTCAATGTTTTTGAAGCGATATGATGAATCTTGGCACCCCTCTAAGGAATGTGTTTGGACCTTAGTCACACTTTGTTCCTATATGGAGGTCCACCACTGGGTTTTGGTTTTGTTGAGTTGCTTAGTTGAGTGCTTATGTGTGTGTCAGTGGCAAAGTGGTGGTGTACCAACCTGAATATTATTGACAATAACTCGCCACTTGCCCTCGGAGTTGGCAGCTCTCAGGGGACGCACATATCCCACTTCAGTCGAGCACAGATACGTCTCCTCTTCGATCTCGTTCAATCTGTGACACACACGCACACACACACACACACACACACAAACACGTGGCATTTCCAGTATAAGGTAATCTATTTTCACAGTCATTTTCGGCAATGTTTTCCAGAGCTGTAAACTTGCTGGATCGGGGATCGAGGTTAGTTGGGATGGGTATTGTTCGTAGATATCTTGTTTCTATGGCTACGGGCGATTCACAAAATAAAGTTGACCTTCAGTGTACGTTATGAGTTATTGTGCTAGCAAAACATGCAATTCGGGAGTGAGTTTTAGAGTGGGGAAGAGTTTAACCAACATGGAATAATAGAGCCTTAGAATATTATAGTGTTTCATGATATTCAATTGAAAATGTGCAGTCATCATTGATTGTCACCTGTCCACGGAGTTTTCTGTGGTCAACTCAGCCAAATCTGCGTACAACTGAACAAACTTCTCTTTATGATAGTTCAACGCCTGATGAATCTCGTACCTGTGGTGTTTTCAAAGACAAATGAAATTATTTGAGGCGAGTTGTTTGACTTTTTCGCCGCGATGAAGTGTAGGAAACGTGTAATTCCAATAACACTACATTAAATGAAGCAAAAATATGAAGGAATAGACCAAATATAATATATATGGAAAACATTTAATAAGTGTTATTCTTCGTATTAATAACAAAAACGTTCTTTTGGAACAATCCACGAGCAATGATAAACTGAAAAATGCATATTTAGCGTGATATTATTCATTCACATATTTATTTATATATTTATTCAAATATTTCTTTGTAAAGATCATGTGATCTTGGTGATAATTATGGCAGTCATACATTAGATAAACGTTTGACTTCTGATGTGCTTTCAGATTGAAATTAGGCTTTCTGTTTGGTATGATCGATGCTTTTTTGTAAGTGTTTTCATGTCAGTCTCATACTGCCTGCGTATACCATCTGACTTGTCTGATTCTGCTGCGTATACCATGCAATAAAGCGAAAATATGCGTAGGAATTTATGTGTAGGAATTTATAAAATCAAGGCTATTTTTATAGCAGCAAAATACCAGCGCATTCGGGGCACTCAGCTATGTAAGCCATGTAGTTGCATGTGTCTCTATGCCATGTGTGTTATTGAATGCTGTATGATTCATAGATTATGTGTTACATGCTAGTTAAATATATGATATGACATGAATATATGATATTACAGCCACTCACTTCGGATATTCAGCGTCTTCAAGACACCAGGGATCCGTGGAGTTGCCACTGCATGCTGGTGCATCGGCCTTCTCAGGGCAGTCGCTATGAGGCTGGTGGTACTGAGGCTGATGGTACTGCGGCTGGTGGTACTGAGGCTGATGGTACTGGGGTTGATGGTACTGCGGCTGAAACATATCCATGTTATAAATGGTTGAAAATCATGCACCGAATGAAAACACCGTGCATTTTTTATAAGAAGAAACAATTCAGACAAATTAATATGAGGCATTATATTAGAAAAACAAATATGTTGTATTAAACTCAGAATTTAAATAAAAATTTGACACTTTTTATCAAATAACATCGTGTGCTGTATATATATATAAACGTGCTTGAAATCACCTGGTATCCTTGGTAAGCAGCTGGTTCATATGCCGGGGTGGTGGGTTCATAGTGGCTTGCAGGAGGAGTAGGCGCGTGCTTCTCTGCACACACCACCGCCAGCACAGCACAAAATACCTGCACAACAAAGCGCTTACTAAAACAAGAGTATTGATATAGAAATACATTCAAATATATCTACGAACGAAATAAATCACAATTCTGTTTCACCGCTAACAAAAAATAATCAATGCTTTTTAGGAAATGAAAAGTAAAAAAAATGTTTGATCAATCAAATACTTGGAATATTCTAAAACATTTATAAATGAAAACCGACAATGTCTTATAAAAGTCTCAACAGGCTGGTGTGCACTTAAAAGCCACTAATAATTATTATTATTATTAATATCATTATTATTAGTGTGCTGGTACTGACTATGAGAGAATGGTTCATGATGTGAGTCGTTGGTGAGCTACTGTTCAACTGATGGTCTGACTATGATACTGCTGGCTTTTATACGCACCACCAGTCCTTCTCCATCATCTCCCCTTCTCTCTCTCTTTCTGGCTGTGCTCCCTTTACTCTGCATTTTATCTACCATTCCTCTCACTGTCCTGGTGACGTCCACCAAAGCGCTCAAGTCAACACTCCCATATCTGAGTCTATGTGTGTTTGTTTGTGTGTGTATGTATGTGTGTGTATGTGTGTGTGTGTGTGTGTGTGTGTGTGTGTGTGTGTGTGTGTGTGTATGTATGTGTGTGTATGTGTGTATGTGTGTGTGTGTGTGTGCGAGTTATGGAGCCTATTTTACTCACGGATATTCAAACACTGGCTCGACCATGAACGCATTTTCAAGGATAGCTCACATCATGTGTGTGTGTATGTGTGTGTGTGTGTGTATGTGTGTGTGTGTGTGTGTGTGTGTGTGTGTGTGTGTGTGTGTTACAGCCAATTATTATTTCATATTCCCACATTGTTCGACTGCTGTGCGAATTATAATAGGGAAGTTCATGTGCTTTTTACCGTGTGCCATTGCGATTAATTCCAGACACCGTCCATAGAATGTTCCTGTTCCGATTTCTCTAAGCTATGGTGTCCTAATTGAATTGGGTTAATATACAAGGGCGTATTTCTTTAATATTGCTAGGACAGTATTCTGATCAATGCGCATTTTTTCGTAACATTTTACTAGAAAAATATTGCTTACAATGAATAATTTTCACTGACTAATGTTCAACTTGACTGACTTGTGTTGGTATTTTTTAATGTTATAAGAAACAACTGAGAACTGCTTGAAATTGATGTTGTTTCTGATAAATGTATGGATGCACAAATACATACCTGTTCTCAAATTTTATCTTAAATTCTGCTTCTGATACACCTCTCATAAATTCAGTCTCTAAATACTGATAGAAAAGATAATAATTGGTGTTTGAAGCCAGCTCAAGTAGAGCTACACCGAAATCAGTGCAAACATTTGGAAATACATTGTATACTTAATAATAGTATACTTAATAATAGTATACTTAATAATTGTATACTTGATCATTGTATTCTTAATCATTGTATTCTTAATCATTGCATACTTAATCATTATATACTTAATAATTGTATACTTAATCATTGTATACTTAATCATTATATACTTAATAATTGTATACTTAATCATTGTATACTTAATCATAGTATACTTAATCATTGCATACGTAATAATCGTATACTTAATACTTGTATACTTAATAATTGTATACTTAATCATTGTATACTTAATAATTATATACTTAATCATATTATACTTAATCCTTGTATACTTAATAATTGTATACTTAATCATTGTATACATAATAATTGTATACTTAATAATTGTATACTTAATCATAATATACTTAATCATTGTATACTTATTCATTATATACTTAATAATTGTATACTTAATCATGACAAGGGGGTCTATGCCCCTCATTCCCCCCCCCCACTTGGAGGATATGATTGGCTGCAGCATGAACGCGAGTGGAGGAGCCGACACAGGTGGTCGCGAGCAGGTCACACACAAGGTCACGTGACCACATGACCGCTCCGTCCCAACACAACTTCCTTTTAATTGACCTTTGTGCGTGTGCGTGTATGTCTGCCTGACTGCGTGTATGTGTGTGTGTGTGTGTGTGCATGTGTGTTATTGTTCATGATTGACTGAAACATTCCAATAACTCATCATCTGTTAGCCTAATTGACAACATTTTCTCGAATGACCTGGGTACACTCTCATCAGGAATTTTATTAAGCACCATTAGCGACCATCTGCCAACATATTGCTCTCTTCATTTAGACATACCCAAACAGAATTGTTCGAGATTATATATTCAACGATTTGATTTCTCTCAGATCAACAATTTTAAACTTGATTTATTCTCCAACTCACAGGATGTGTTGTATATATTTGATCCGGAGACTTGTACTAGTCGTTTCACTGAAGTGTGACATTATGTGACAGCACAATTAATATGTACACCAAGGCCTACAAATGCCTGCACAAGTCTCCCGTACAGCCCTGGTTGTCTTACGAGCTTCTTGAAAGAATAAACCATAATAACCGACTACATAAGAAATTTCTGAAGAACCGTTCTATTGAGAACGACAAAAAGTTTAAATCTTTTAGAAATTCTTTGAATAAGGCTCTTAAACAAGCTAAACGATCATATTTTGCCCACCAACTATTGAAAAACCGGAGTCATTCGAGAAGATTGTGGGACGTGATGCTTTCAGCAATAAATAAAGCTAGAACTACGAAATTGCCTTCCACATTTCATGACGGAAATCGTGAATTATCTGATCCCTTGTGTATCGCCCAAAAATTCAACGATTTCTTTGCATCCATCGCAACTCAGTTAACGAAAGATTTACCTACAAACAGTACAGACCCGTTAACTTACACCAGAAAGATGAACTTTCAAAATCAAACGAAAAACCGCTGAACGTAGTCGACTATCATCAGATACTTTCCTTCATATCTGCAAATCACCT
>OU696591.1:4583998-4646498 GCA_916048095.2 Sacculina carcini | reverse complement strand
CATCGTCTGCTGTCGTTTGACCCGTGTGACCCGTACCGTGGCCTCTTCATCGACACATTCCGACTGCCCAGTGCGTGCAGCTGTCACGTGGCCGCCCACTGATCGTGACGTCATCAACGTGGACCAATCAAATTCGACTTTGCTGCTCGGCGAACCAATTAGTGAAGACTTATGCTGACTCAAGGAACACAATTAGATGGTGATTCAGGAACAAGTAATGTTTGACATGATAATCAAGATTGCGACATTAATTTAACATGAGTGTGTTTGAGCATGAAACAGCGGTCATTATTTATTGAGAATGAATGTGTTTCTAGCAGTTAAGTGTGTCTATATAAAAGTGAATTTTCCCAACTGGACATGAGATAAATACAAGCAATGATACTTATCTATTGATCTTTTAATCCATCATATTTCAATTCCTCGAATGGTACAGATTACTGGCCTACAAATAGTTTAGCTATAAATATTAATAGAGGTCGTTAACCCACAGAGGCAGCGCCAAGATTCTTCCGATGGGGGCTGAATGGGGGCTGAGTAAAAAGTTGTGGGGTCTAAGGAAAAAGTTGAGGGGGCCTGGCGAAGCATGAAGAACTACACTCGAACACTGACGACATGATATAATAATTAGCGACTGGGACACACTGATTCAATCCTCCAACTTGAACCCAAGTTACAGGACTTCATTCACAGTGGTAAGAAATTTCAATTTCCATGATTATGATTTTTGAGGGGTCTTAGGGGGCTTGGCATATTTGGGGGGGGGGTTGTCCAGCTGCTGTAATGCCCCACGCGCCCACCTGTATTATTATATACGATTTCTTCATAAATTGTATTTGTTTTTGCTCGAAAATCGAATTTTCAGTAATGCGTTGGACTTGATTTATTAGCATACGAATGACTTTAGCATTTTTGACCAGCGGACAAACGAAAAAAGCAGAGAAACTCAAAAAAGCAAAAAAAGTTTGAAAACACTTTTTAAAAGAGCAGAGAAATAAAGAAACAGTTATAAAATTCGCCAAATCTACTCCGCCGCGATCCATAACAGTGTATTATTTGGCCATTATAAGATTATTTGACGTAATTTTTACCACGAGGATCTGCATCGAATAGTTCACGTGAAGTTATGGTAACTCATTGTGGCAAATATATTCAAGCCAAAAACACGAAAAATACGGAACAATCCCCTCACACTTCAAACACCCACACCAAAAATACCAAAATCCCTGTTTAATCGATAAATTCAAGACAGTTTAAATTACACTACATATAAATCAATAACTCTCGTGATAAACATCACAACGGCACCTCGCAGATATTACAACAACACTCCCCCCAGATAACATACCGGATGTTATCTTTCATTTAATCGCAACCGTATCGTTGAGGAGGTCTTCTCACACGTTCAGACCTTCTCAATGGTTGTAGATCATCATTATTGTCCCTTTCACGTTCAACGACAATTCTCAGGTCATCTTCTTCGGCTGTTTTAGGAAAATTGTCCTCATCTGATATCCTCGGTCGCAGATCACGAATGTGCCTAGGCATACCATTCACTTCAACAGCATTTTGCGACATAATCTTGGTGACCATTTCTTTTTCGTATCGCTCATGACAACGCACACCAGACGGTCGCACCCACACACTATCACCAACTTCATAACAACACGATATGTCTCCTCTATCAGCTGGGGCTACGTCACGCCGATCTACACCTCTAATCCTCATCTCGTAGTTATACAACCGTTCAGCCGGTGAGGATGTCGAATCTGCCGGCTCCATGGGTGTCACGTTGTATATGTAAACAGCCTCTGGAATGGAACAACCCTTCCTGGCTGCTATCGTTTTCACAGTACGATGACATCGTTCAGTGATACCGTTGCCCGAAGGCCGGTATGCGCATCTGAAGTGCAAAAGTATGTTCCAATCAGAAACAAACGACCGGAACTCTCGACTCCGGAAAGCTGTATCATTATCTAATAACAATTGTTCCGGTGCACCACGCTCAAAAAAGATAGCCTCCAATTGTTGTCTCACACACGTCGAGTCCTGCCGCCTCAGGCACCGCCATATGCTGTATCTCGAAGGACCGTGATCAATCACCGTCAAATAATGTTGTCCTCCATAGTGTGTTATATCAACTCCCAGTCGCTGCCACGTTTTCTCCACGCTGAGTTTACCTGCCCTCCACTTCACTGGTGCAGGATCTATTGATTTGCAGGTCTGACACTGGGAGACAACTTGAGCCACTTGCCTGCGATTGGCGGCCAACTTTGCTCTCCTCACAAAATAGTAAGTACGGCGAACGCCGGGATGACCTGTTTCATGATGAATTCTTGACACATCAGACAATACATCATTCCCGGCACAAGCAGCTGTAACAGGCAAACACGTTTGTAATGGTGCGCGTTCGTTGTTATTGTTGCGCAGCCATGATTGTGGAACTCTACTCAAAATATCGGCTCTATTGTCTGCCGACTTTACCAAATGTACAAGCACCGATAAACCATATTCTTCCACAATTGATTGGAACGTTGAAATCCGCCTCCGAATCAGTAGCTCACCTGACGCTTTGGTTCGCAGTCTGGCTTTCCCTGACACAGCATCATTAAGCCAGTGGTACACCGAACTCGAATCAGTCATAAGGTGAATCCATTTCATCTGCCAGGCAACTGCTAAGCTCATACCTTTTAGCGCAGCGTCTAATTCGGCCATGTTAATATGGGCGTCCTGGTTCTGACGCAGCCAAGAAGAATCTTCAATTATGTCGCCATCAACCTCAAGAGCGACACCAAGCGCTAACGAACTGGCATCCACCCAGAGAGTAGCTTCATAATTTTTCACTTGCCAGCTGCCTTTGGCTGGATCGTTACTCCTCGATCGCTCATACAGATCATCCACTAACGATCTTACACTAGCGTCTTCAACTTCTTCATCCCATGTAGTGGTGACCGCCGTGGCTCGACGTTTTATGTAGGAACACGCTGGTCGAAGGAAACCACATACCGGGAGG
The DNA here is from genome assembly GCA_916048095.2 of Sacculina carcini. Classification (NCBI taxonomy): domain Eukaryota; kingdom Metazoa; phylum Arthropoda; class Thecostraca; family Sacculinidae; genus Sacculina; species Sacculina carcini. The sequence goes on along the minus strand of OU696591.1, from coordinate 4,643,485 downwards.
TGACTGGTTACTCTTCCACACCAGGAAAACAATGAGCGCCTAGTAAGTTTTGTTGGCACCTCGGGAATCTGTTGATCTCTTCTCCACATTACTACCCCGTCTTCTCTGCCAACGCGTACACCTAATACTTTGGCACCGTCGTAAATGCGCACAGGTGGCTTGCAAACCAAACCGTACCTTCGTAAGTGATCCACTACAGTAGTTGGCGACACAATGCTTTCATCCACAAGTATGTCATCAACATAGGGAGAAGTACCTCTGTAAATATCGTCTCTCATCTTCAACACAGCCGCCAAAACAGTTTTCATTACCATTGGAGCAATTGAAAGACCAAAACCTAGTCTCGTCAAGCAAAATCTTTGACCGCGATACATTACTGTCTGGTAGGACCACAATGAACTATCAACTTTCAATTGAAGATATGCGTCCTTCAGGTCGACCAGCGAAACCCTGTCTCCACGACATCTCCAATCCCTCAATTTTTCCGAACACACATCAGCATCGGCCGTATGAGCGTCAAGATGCTGGTTCAGCTCCCTGTAATCCATTACAGGACGCACCTTTTCTCCATTTCTTTGCTGGACGGCCATCATGGGAATGAGTCCTTTGGCCGGACCAAGAACAGATTCGTCGAACGGTTTTAGCCAGCCGAGACTTATCCACCGTTCAACCTCACGATCATATTTACATTTGGCCGCATCAGGTATTCTGTACTGAGAAATCTTGTTGTTCAACATATTAGGTCCCTCTCCATCTGCCCATTTCCAGTTAACGGTCCATGATCGATCGCCGTCGTCATAGAGCACCTGAAAATCTTTTTCGTCTAACTTGATCTCAGCTAATTCTTCGTCATGAATGGCAGCTGTCAAACACACACATTGAGATTGGCCACCAAGAACCACTTCTCCACGAGATGACACAGACACTCCTCCCAGCAACTTAATTTCATTCATGCCAAGGATTATGTCAAACCCGATAGGATGGAATTCAACCACCAACACTTCCACTCGTGCTGATTGTCCTCCGTCCAACTGCACAAGCACATAACCAACACCAGAACATTTTGTAGTCTCTCCACTCACTGTTACGAAACTCACATTTCTTTTGCTCCAATGAAAACAACATGTAGCACAGGCGATGCTGATAGAACACCCAGTGTCCACCAACACATTTCTGCACACACCGTCGACGACTAGTTGGACACTGGGAAGCGCCTCATTCATTGACGAGAAGAGACCGGCGCTGACGTCTCTCCCCCCTTCGCGTTTCCCTGTTCCGGACACCTTACAACGATGTGGCCTTGTTTGCCGCACTTGTAGCACACAATGGGCTGTCTGTCTTTATTACACATTCTAGACACGTGTCCCATCTTGCCACAGTTGAAACAGCGCACTGGCTGATTCTCCCTTGACAAAGTTCGGCCACCTGCGCACATAGCACTGCTCGATTCCGCCAGTCTCCGTTCATCAGACAGAATCACGCGTGCACGCTCCAGCACTTGCTCCAGTGGCATATCGTCCAACTTGGTGTTGGCGCGCAGGATATGCCTCACACTCTCCGGAAGACCACTTATGAACGCGCAATTGAGTGGAAGGTCACCTGTAATGCCGCACCTGCCGGCCAATTTTTCAACATCCGCCAAATAAACATCCGCAGATTCTCCACCCATCAATGTGCGCGACATGAGTGCCTCATATGAGGAGAAAGGATCCGCTCCGAAGGCTCGAACCAATGCATCGCTGACTTTACTTACGTCAAGTTGATCACCATCGGAAAGCCGGTCTACTACAGCGTAGGCGTCTCCAGATAATCTCATCTGTATGACGGTAGCAACATCTGCGACCTTTCGAAGTCTGCACATCTTCTTTACCTTGCATAGCCAGTCAGTGACGTCACCTTTCCCGCCAAATTCTGGAATTAATCGCAGATCTAATTCCTTCTCGACAATCCGCGAGTCATCCTCAACTTTAGTCATGATGCCGAAATAGCTTGTGGCAAATATATTCAAGCCAAAAACACGAAAACTACGGAACAATCCCCTCACACTTCAAACACCCACACCAAAAATACCAAAATCCCTGTTTAATCGATAAATTCAAGACAGTTTAAATTACACTACATATAAATCAATAACTCTCGTGATAAACATCACAACGGCACCTCGCAGAAATTACAAAAACACTCATTCAACAAGGCCGCCATATCTTGGGGAGTCAGTGAAGGCAGTCGTCTTTGCTGTATCCTACCTCCGTATAGCTCTTCTTCCGGAGTGATAAGTGGTACATTGTCCCTGTTTTTTATGCCAGTGTTGGGACGGGCGGCTTCTGTAACACCATCAAGCTCTTGTGTCGAAATTGCAGCATTATCGGTTGTTGTTTGGATGTCGCGGTATAATGTGGAGGAATTGGCTAGATGCTCATAGGGTGACACACCCGATAAATCCGAATGGGAACGGAAATTTCTATGTAGGCATTCAACCAGCAACACAGATACAAGAGCAGTAAGCATCAACAACGCACGCATCTGTAAACAACGCATTACATCAGGATAGCGAAATCAGCCATAAATGTACACACATGCATTTTTGAGATTGTATATTTTGGGAGAAGTTGGCATAAATGTGCTCAGAGTAAGCTCACTTACTAACTGGGTCAATTAATCTGTAATTTTTTCATCAAAGTTCAACAGCCTACTCAGAAATAGGCAAATGCAAGCCATCTATCTATCTATCTATCTATCTATCTATCTATCTATCTATCTATCTATCTATCTATCTATCTATCTATCTATCTATCTATCTATCTATCTATCTATCTATCTATCTATCAACTATCTAACTATCTATCAACAACAACTTTATAACTACACTAGCACTAAAACCCGCCCGTTGTGCGGAGGAATTCATAAAATGGAATTAATATTCATAAAAATTCATATTCATAAAAAATATTCCAAATTAAAAAAGAAAATGAAAACTCATAAGTGTCTTACTCAATAAAAAAAAGTCCAAGTGTGAATATTTTTTTTTGACATAATATTTTCCCTCAACCCGCCTCATATATAAACCCACCCATTGTGCGGAATAATTCAGAACACAAACACGTAAGAAACAATGAAAATTCTAGCATGTAAACCCGTCCGTCGTGCGAAACAGTTCATACTATTAAATTTGTATTCAATTAATAAGGGAAAATAAATATGAATTGATAAAGAAAAGAGGAAACCCAAAAAAAAATCCTATCTAAACCAGCCCGTCGTGCTGAATAATTCAGAACTCTGACACAAAACAATGAAAAATGACTAATTTTTTATCATAATGTTTTCAAAATATATTCATAACTCAACATCACCATCTAGCATTAAAACCCGCCCTTTGTGCAGAACAATAAATAAAGTAAAATAAATATTGAATTAATAAAATACGATTAGAAATTTAAAAAGAAGAAGTAAACCCATAAAAAGTCTTAAACAATAGAAAAGTCTAAATATGAATGTTTTTATTTTAGATGTGGCAAAATATTTTCCCTCAAACAGCCTCGTATTTATACCCGCCCGTCGTGCGGAACTATTAATAAAATATAATGAATCAAAAAGCAAAAAGCTTATCCAATAGGAAAATATTAATGTGTCAATTCTTAATTTAATTATTGACGAAGTTTCCCTTAACACTGCTCAAATTCACACCCGTCCTTCGTGTGTAGTAATTCAGAAGTGTAATACTATCAAAACAATGAAATTTCTGTCATATCTATAATTCCAGATTTATGCGTCCGCTAAAGCAGCATATGCATATAGTTGGCATTGCATGATATTACAACCCATATCCTTATGCAACTTAAGCTTATGCAACTTGAAATAAAACCAATTAAATTACACAGTTAAATTCAGTAGTTTACTTTGTTCCCAGTAGCATTTTACCCGCCCGTCGTGCGGAACAATTCATGTGTAAATATTGAGGACAATAAAACCTTTATATTCAGTATAGTGTAGCATTAATTAAATTGTACGCAATAAAACCACACCATCCATGCTTGGAGCAAATATGATGCATTCTTAATTGTGATTGGGCTTCAGTGAAATTTAATCGGTGTATATTCCTGTGAAATCGCAAGTGCGCATAATAGCTGTCAAATTGGCAATATGTCCTTTTGACTTTACACCGCCGTAACTTCCTTCAAAACAATGAAAAATGACTAATTTTTTATATCATAATGTTTTCAAAATGTATTTATAACTCGACATCACCATCTAGCATTAAAACCCGCCCTTTGTGCAGAACAAGAAATAAAGTAAAATTAATATTGAATAATAAAAAATGATTAGAAATTAAAAAAGAAAAAGTAAACCCATAAAAAGTCTTCACCAATAGAAAAGTCTAAATGTGATTGTTTTTATTTTAGATGTGGCAAAATATTTTCCCTCGAACTGCCTCGTATTTAAACCCGCCCGTCGTGCGGAACTATAAATAGAATATAATGAATCAAAAAGCAAAAAGCTTATCCAATAGAAAAATATAAATTTGTAAATTCTTGTTTTAATTATTGACGAAGTTTTTTTCCTCAACACTGCTCAAGTTCACACCCATCCTTTGTGTGTAGTAATTCAGAAGTGTAACACTATCAAAACAATGAAACCTTCTGTCATCTCTATAATTCCAGATTTATGCGCCCGCTAAAACAGCATATTCATATAGTTGGCATTGCATGATATTACAACCCATATCCTTATGCAACTTAAGCTTATGCAACTTGAAATTAAACCAATTAAGTTAGGCAGTAAAATTCAGTAGTTAACTTTGTTCCCAGTAGTATTTTACCCGCCCGTCGGGCGGAGCAATTCATGTGTAAATATTGAGGACAATAAAGCCTTTCTATTCAGTATAGTGTAGCATTAATTAAACTGTACCCAATAAAACCACACCATCCATGCTTGGAGCTAATATGATGCATTCTTAATTGTGATTGGACTTCAGTGAAATTTAATCGGTGTATATTCCTGTGTAATCGCAAGTGCGCATAATAGCTGTCAAATTGGTAATATGTGTTTTTGACTTTACACCGCCGTAACTTCCTCCAGATACACTTTGGAAAATTACAAATTATACCGTATTGTAGAAAACAAGATTTCTAGCACGATGGTATAATATATTTTTATGTGCAACAAATAGTTACTGATAAATAGTAGAAAAATGAATTAATTTTAGTCGCCCGGTGTTCAAGTGTAATTTTGGATGTATTTGAGAATTTTGCCAATTTTACACGTTTTTTGTATCATTTGTGGGTATAAATTATAGCTTATCTTGTAGATCACAAAATTATCTACACATTAGTATATTCCTGTGTAATCGCAAGTGCGCATAATAGCTGTCAAATTGGCAATATGTCCTTTTGAATTTACACCGCCGTAACTTCCGTCAGATACACTTTGGAACATTACAAATTATACCGTATTGTAGAAAACCAGATTTCTAGCACGATGGTATAATTAATTTTTATGTGTAACAAATAGTTACTGAAAAATAGTAGAAAAATAAATTAATTTTAGTCGCCCGGTGTTCAAGTGAATTTTGAATGTATTTGAGAATTTTGCCAATTTACACGTTTTTTGTATCATTTGTGGGTATAAATTATAGCTTATCTTGTAGAACACAAAATTCTCTACACAGTAGTATATTCCTGTGTAATCGCAAGTGCGTAAATTGTGATTAGACTTTAGTGAAATTAAATCAGTGTATATTCATGTGTAATCGCAAGTGCGCATGATAGCTGTCAAATTGGCAACATGACAATTTGACTTTACACCGCCGTAACTTCCTACAGATACACTTTGCAAAATTACAAATTATACCGTATTATAGAAAACAAAATTTCTAGCACGATGGTATAATTTATTTTAATGTGTGACAAATAGTTCCTGAGAAATAGGTAGAAGAGTGAATTAATTTTTGTCACCCGGTGTTCAAGTGTAATTTTAGATGTATTTGAGAATTTTGCCAATTTTACACGTTTTTTGTATCATTTGTGGGTATAAATTATAACTTTTATTGTAGAACACAAAATTATCTACACAATAGTATAATTTTTATAGCTGTAACATTGCTGGTTTATGAGGAATAGATAGCGGAATATTGACCAAAATATTCACGTTTTTTTTGCTAATTTTGCCTTTTTGGCATTTACACTTCACACCGCCGTCACTTTTTTTAATACACTTTGGAAAATTAAAAATTATACCGTGATGTAGAACACAAAATTCCCAGCATGATGGTATTATTTATTTAGATGTTTGATGATTAGTTTTTGAGAAATAGAGAACAAAGTATAGAAAATCGGACGCGTGGAGATTGAATAAAATTTTGAATGTAGATTTATTTTTTTCCATTTTACATGTTTTATATTCAATTTTTGGGGTATGAATTATAGTTTGTTGAGTAGAACAGAAAATTTTCTACACAGTGGTATAATTTGTATAGTTGTACCAATGCTGGTTTAGGAGGAGTAGTCTGCATAAAATTTTCGCAATTTTCAGGGTTCATTTTGTCTTTTCACCGCTATAACTTTTTTTTTAATTTTTAAAATATAAAATTTAGCATATCGTGTAGACAAGATCATTTCCAACGTAATGGCATAAATTGTTAGCGGGTAGGCCAAATGGTTACTGAGTAGCAGCTTGCAGAATATGGACCAAGGAGGGTGGGACACACAGAGGTTCTCTTTTATATATATAGACAGAGCCGTTGCGAGGAATTATGGGCCCCCCACCCCCCGAAGGCAACACTTGGGGCCCCATTGTGAATATTGAATGCATTTATTAGATATAATCACATAATACGTGAAGCAAAGGGGCCCCTCAACATTCGGGCCCCCCCGGCCGGGGGGTACGGGGGGCGGTTGCTACGGCTCTGTATATAGATATATATATATATATATATATATATATATATATATATATATATATATATATATATATATATATATATATATATATATATATTTGAAGTTTTCGACAGATATGAAGAAAGAAAAGAAAACACAAATGACTGCCACTCTTTGTCAAACGTTTCGGTCTTGAGACCGAACGTTTGACAAAGAGTGGCAGTCATTTGTGTTTTCTTTTCTTTCTTCATATATATATATACATGTGAACGGTTACATCAATGTGTTTTTTATAGAGAAGTGAATACGATTAAATGATTATGTATTATTACTGTGATGTGTCCATAATATCAGTGTATGGGGATATCCCGAGTGGGTAAACGTTTTCATCAGTTGGTGTGTTGTTGGTCGTTTAGTCGTGAAGCAGGCCTCTTGACTTTGTGCGCCGCGATAATTCTTGTTGTGCCGATTCCAAACACAGTTGATTGTTGGAGAAACACTGTATTTCGTCGTGATATTATATCTAATGTAGCTGTTCCTAATGTTATATCCAGTGTTCTATCCTATCTGCTCACGTATCTGCCCCCTACTCGTGAAAATGTCCGTGCTTATATAGTTCTAACTAGCGCCGCCTTCTACATTCTCCAGCTCCAAGCGGTGTACGGCCTCATTAATCACGTACAGTTAGGTCGCCACAATGCAACACGCCCGGCAACACGCACATAGCCTTACACACTGGTGTGAGTGATATATGCGTGTGTGCGTGCTGCCCTGGTTTCTCTTAATGTCTTGCCTTGTCTTTGTCTAAATGTATGTGTGTGTGTCTACGTGTGTGCAACCAATACTGTGTTCTGTATTCAAACCTACTCTGGTGATGTATGTGTTTATGTGTGTGTGAGCGTGCGACCACTACTTTGTATCCTAACTTCTATCCTATCCTATGCCATATTTAATGCACAACATGCAATACACAATGTACAAAACAAACGATTACTAAAAATAAGAATAAAAGTTATATATAACACCGCATCAAATGTAAAACATTGTTACATCACAACTGCGAGCTAATTCGAGCGAATGTGAGCCACTAGAGCTTATACACGGCCATGTTTTCTGTTGACCCGGAAGTTTTCTGGTCTGCATCCGACGAGTGGTGGTTCTTGAATTCGTGGTTGCGATGTCTGATGCTATATTGTCAGTATTCATCCGGAACAGTAAATGAACTGCTACTGAAAGAGCGGAATTGACTGTTGAGTCTTATTAATTGTATTTTTATTCATATTTATTGTTATTTATTCATGCTTATTGTTATATACTTTCTATTTATTTATATTTATTCTTATTTTACTCTCTATTTATTACTATTTATTATTGATTGTTGTTATTTATTAAATTATACTTTTACTCAGTGTTGGCTGTTGTTGTTTATTGAATCATATTTATTGTTGTTGTTTATTAAATCATATATATTGTTGTTGCTGTTTATTGAATCATATTTATTGCTGTTATTGTTGTTGTTGTATAATAATAATAACAGGGTACAAAATTTGTGCTACTCTGTCCCGTGCTGGTTGTCGGGAGAAATCGCCAAAATGATGCGATTTCTTGCCACAGCTGGTGTTGATTGGCGATTTGTAGTAGCGATGTTACGAACGTCGTCATTATGGCACGCGCCAGCTCTAGCACTTAGCATTCAGCCGTCACTACTACACAGTTAGATGTATTAAAGACTACGCAAATGACAACTCTAAACTTGACAAATGCTAAACATGACAAAGACTACACATGACTTATGCTACTGAATACTACTTAACTAGCACAGGCAACTTTTAAAAATTGTGTTAATACATAGCATAGGCCGACACATATATGTAATATACATATATGTGAACGGTTACATAGTTTATATATGTAATATATATATATATATATATATATATATATATATATATATATGACACATATATGTAATATACATATATGTGAACGGTTACATAGTTTATATACACGGATTATATATATTATTGTGTAGGGTGTGTGATATCGTTGTGTATTGGTATCCCAAGTGGGTAGACGCGGTCGGGATTCTGTCCCCGATTCACGTCACCGCGGATGTCGTCTTGATCTTCTTCGTGGGCGAATGCTGCCGGTAAGCCTTTATTGGCGTCATATAGTACCATGCGACCGTCCTGCAAAGGTATTCTTCCCCATCGGTAATGAAGAGGCTCGTCGTCGTCGCGTCGGTTGTTGACTTTCTTCGTGTTGAGTGAATGGCGGTAATGCGGGCCTTTTGTAGCGATAACGTAGTAAGACTCCTATGGGGAGATTGTAGAGGGGTTTCTAGTTGCGCTGCGCGGGTTTCTAGTTGCGCTGCCTAAAGATGAATTTTCCCACTCAACCAGTAATTCTAATGTGCCTTGGGAATGCCGTCAACCCATTAATTGAGCAATCCCAAAGCTGTGGCGTGGCATGCGGGTAATAATTATTTCGGGGATGATGGCATTTGCACCGGGGTTGGTTATTGTCATGTCGTGCTGTGTCGTGTAGGTTCACTCGTCGTATCGGGTCGTGGATTTGTCGTTAGACAGCGGCGTCCGGAACGAACGGTCGATCTTCACCGATGTTGTTTGTGGTCGTGTGGTCTCTAGGAGGGGAATGTAAGTAGGGGATAAGGAATGCAGTAAAACCTGGGGATTAGGAGAGGGTGAACGTTGCTTACGCCTGTTGTAGCAGAAATAAACAACAATCGCAATTAATATGAGTATTAGAATACATGTTACGGGAAAACCAGCATGTGTATATATAGATTTGTAAAACTATAATCTTGTAAATTTCTGACTTTTTGTTTCATATCTTTAATGGTAATTCCTGCATCCGGTATATGTTAACGTAACTTCAAGTGTTCCGTCAATTCCTGCCTGTTCGTTCCTATATGTATAAACGTTAAGACCCTGGTGTCGATATGATTAACGATATGTAGAGTAGCATTTTGAATTTGAATTGTAGTGGACCGTTTATAATACCTAGGTAGTCGAATATCGGCTGTATTTGCCGAACATCCTTCTTCTAAATTAATGTGAGAAATAGTTTCATCGGTTAATCTCAGTATTAGATATATTCTCACAATCTAGATTATCATAATCTCACAATCACAAGTATCCATTGACCTTCATTAATGTGATGTGCGGATGCTCGAAGATCTGTAATATTTAGAATGAAATGGGTACATCTGTGGTGAATATCTTGTGTTTGATTCAAGAAAATGGTGAGAAGACACGGTTGTGAATGAGCAGTGCTATAAAATGGTTGTTGAAAAGGATAAAAAGGTATTTTATTATTTAAAAATCGAGGGACGGATGGATCTTCTATGAATGCATATGAGGATAAATCGGAAGACATAGCGAGAAATGTATCTTTGGGGATTTGAGTAGAGATTTATATTAATTGGTTAGAGTAAAATGGACTGGAGAGATTAATGATTTCGTAGACGTCGTAAGCTGTGGCATAGTTTAAAAGAGGGATGTTGATGTGTAATATGAATCATGTAGCACGATTTCTTTCTCTTGTTGGTGTTAGTGAACAATGTACCAAATAATATGAATTGGGAGTATCATTTATGTCAAAAGGTAAACTAACTGTCTTTGGTAATATATCGTTGATGGATTTAAATGTGGTTCGGTAGATGTGATTGAGATAATACACCTGTTTGAGCAAAACTAATTTCTTATTTGAGCTGTCGAATAATTAAGCGAAGGTCCTTAATAGAGCTAAAAAAATACACAAAGGCACCTTCAATTTGTTGGGATTTAAATATGAATTCTACTCGATCAGTCTGTGAGATAATTTAATTCGCGTATGGCTCCTCCCATGTGATTTGTGATTGAAGTTGTGTGCCGCGATAACGCTTATTGCCCATTCCAAACACAGTTGATTGTTGAAAATAATGTATTGCGTTGTGATATGATCTCTAATGCTGCGGCTCCTAACTCTATCTGTTATAATGTTCTATCCAGTGGTCTATATGCTGTTCTACCTCGTCTTCTAATCCGCACTCACTCCCTACATGGTGGCCTAGTCTGTATTCTCCAATGCTCTAATCCGTATTCACCTATTCTTCTATGTTTTACCCTCTGGTGTTGCTATATTATGTTTCCGTTCTCCCTCTGAAACTCTCCACTTCTCTACTGAACTGCCAAACTGAACTTCTCTACTGAACTTGTCCCCGAATGGTGAAGTGTTTGTGCTTATATACTTCTAACTAGCGCCGCCTGCCTGATGGTCTTTGTTCTTTTTCTGCAACTTCTGGTATGTTATAGAGTACCATATTGTCTTTTCTCTGCTTCTTTCATCTCGGCTATGACAAGTTCTTTTACTTCCTCTCTCAGATTCATCGTTAGAACTATACCTATCTCCTCTCCCTCTCCTAAACAACCAGCCGTTCTCGTACTGTTCGCGTCTTTCACATAGTTACCACGGCAGCACAGAACTTTGAGAATTACATCAATACATCGCACACGATACATAATTCTGACAGCAATACATCGAATATTTTCTATAGAAAAGAAACTACAATTAAATAACTTGATAAATTATTCCTTCCAACCTCTAACCGCTTCAAAAACAATTGTTCAAGCAATAAAAATTTAGAAAATTATAACAATAAACTCAGCATGATCCCGTTAGCATACCTCGGACTTTTTTAATAGCACACCGAATTCATTTAAAAATACTGCTGTTGTTGTTGAAAACACTAAAAAGTGTTGTTAAAAATACTGCGACGTATATAAAACTCCTCGAGCTGTATTGTATACAATATTTTATTTTTGACAAATCCATTTGATGCCTCAGCATACAATTTCAAATAATTTTCGATAAAAATCGAATCGTTCTGATGAAAGGTTTAACACACAACCTCGAACATATTTCAAAAGAAACTTCCTGGGACAGCAATACTCCTGTCGTTAGTGTAACCGAAGGCTGAGTGTTGTTTGCTTTCTTCTTGTGTTTGATTTCTACGCTGTTTCTGGTTTCCAATACTTTTTTTTTCGTGGCAATATGTCTAACGACAGTGATGTAGAAATTCTAGAGGATCACTCTCTTTATCCGAAAATTCCTTCAGCCGATGATGACGATGTCGTAATTATCGAAGATGTTATGAGGCAGGCGGATCAAGATGGCCTTGAATCGGCAGAGGAAAGAAAAAGGTAAGACCATAATTTCAATGTATAATTGATTGAATGAACAAATAGTTTAATATAATCACTTATGGTGTGCGATTGCAATACTTTTTTGACCTCTTGGTTTTTAGCGACACCAATCAGCTTACTGGGCCGTATCGCGCCCTAGGAAGTTTGTTAGTGCCTTTGATGTGACTTCGTAACATCTCTGTAAAACAATAATTACCCACAAGTTACGAACCACTGCTACAATCATCTTAAATCACCTTGTTTTATCAGGTGTCAGCTGTGAGGTGACTTTCTAATACGTTTTCTGCCTATGGTGTCACAGTATAGAAGGGTCCGCTCTGGGGTGGACTTCAGTCACACCCAAGGGTGACTGACTGTCTGCTATGTATATTTAATCGTGTGGTATATTTGATAATTCCGCAATGTGTTTGTGTGGGCGATTATGCGTGCGTAGTCTCCTATGGCGATAAAGTGTGTGCGTGTGAGAGAGAGAACATGTAATATGGTAAATGTGTATGTATATATGAATTTCTGTCTGTGAGTGTGGCAGTTGTAATTTGGCATTGTGTTAGGGTGAATGATCGTGTGTGTGTGTGTGTCGTTGAGGTGTCGAAAGGGTGTACGGTGAATTGTGTTCGGCGGAGGTTGGCAAATATTTTATAACCAAATATTTCATGTTAATTCGTTTGATCTACTCATCTTCATCAGGTACATAATCTAGTCAGTCATGTTTGATTCTTTGCCATGGCGCAGGCGAAGCAAGCTTTTCAGTTCGACTAGTTTTGTGTGTGACGTTGTGGGTGTTGTTGTTCAGTTTATCTGGCCTTAGAGAAGCGCCCCAACTTCACAATCAACATGACACTGATCGGGTTTAATCTCAGGTGTTCTGTGCACATTGTTTTGTGTATTGTGTGTGTTTGCGTGTGAGTTAGTGAGTGTTGGAGGCACAGTTATAGGGATATTTCAGTTATATTGTGCCCACAGATCACATCTCTCTCAATCTGTCTTTCTCACACACACACACACACACACCATGCAGGCTACACCGGCGCCGTTGTGATGGACCGGTTTTCAAGTTCACCTCGCCAGTAGGTCACGTGTAACGCACACATACATACACACACATACACACGCGTTACAATCACTACCGCGTTGTTCACGGTGCATGACACGGATTCTCGGAGCGTTCGATGTTGTGTTGTAATTATTGGCTCAGCGTGTGACAACTGTATTGTTGTTATTACTATTATCCAGTGTGTGTGTGTGTGTATGTGTGTGTGTGTATGTGTGTGTGTGTGTGTATGTGTGTGTGTTCACGAAACTTTAGAGACGAGGGAAGGTTCCAGATTTTTGGGGGGAATTTGTGTATATGTGAAGTTGTTCTCGCATTTAAGATGGGTGTATTATGAGGTATGAATTGTTGTCATGTTTGTGCGAGTGTGTGTGTGTGTGCCGAATTCACCATGAGTCTAACTAGACACATGTTTGAAGGTTGCACGAATCTAGGTCATTACTGACAGTCAATCAGTGCGTTTTTGTACGATTGGTTGAGATTCATTATCGCTCGCTCAAGTCATATTGCAGGTTTTGACATTTACTACAAGAGACTACAGGTTTGTGTGTATGTATCTGTGCGTGTGTGTGTGTGTGTGCGTGTGTGTGTGCGTGTGGTTTTGTTGCAAGTTGTTTCGGTACACATAAAAAGGTATGGTTGACAAGGCAAGTCTGTTGGAGCCAAATTTAGGGTTTTCGTATGTACCAGTATTGTGTAGTGTTCACACTTTTCGCACTGATTTAGAAGTGAGACATTTTTCAACAATTGTCAACAGATATATTAGGAATTTCATAGTTGTGTGTGTTGGAAAAAGTAAGAAAACAAACTTTGTATGCATATTTTGCAAACGAGTGTTTTCATTGCATATATTTCTTTCTTCGATGCACCTCATGTTTTTAATCTGAACCAATGACGGTTGTTGAATAAATCTACCAGCGATAATCGACCTAATGGAGGCGCCGTAGTAAGCAGATCAGAATGAAGTCAACACCAATTCAACCGTCTTATTCCGATTTCTCTAGATATTGCCACCTAACTAATGTATTTCATTTCTAGATCAGTGCTGAGGCCTTCATTCCCCACCACTGCGGAATTTCCCACAAATTACCAATTATACTGCACTTAACAATTACTAGATTTGTCAATTTTGGTAGAAGTTGAGATATATAAGAGTGAATATATTGAAACCTGCATTAGTTTTATTGCAGTATTGCCTTTTATACCGTACTGTTTTATTCTCTGTATTTTGTATTTATTTTGAGTGTTGCATGTGTGCACGTGTACGTGTGTTCCAGTATTTACTGGCGCCAATTGGTTGGATCACACTGTGTGATCGGTCGATTTGTCGTTGTGTCACGTGATCAGTGGCTAGTGAATTAGCATCGGCTGATTGGTCGTTTGCCTGGGGGTATTGCTGATTTAGTTACTGTTCTCTTTCTGTGTTTGTTCATGTGGCTTTTTTAGTGTTCCGTATTGTTTGTGGTTTTCAATATTTTCCGTTTCATAATATCAGCTTTTTCCAAACTTCCGGTTAGTTTTCCTTTCATTATTCCTCGTTGGAGGGTTTTAGTATTGTCTTGTCGGTTTTCTTCTCAAGTGCGGCTGGTACGTTTTCAACTGTGAATGTATTTTCTATTGATAGTGGCCAGCCCAGGCAACAATGGACACAGACACACAGATAGATAGACAGGCAGACAGACAGACAGATAGATATGTCCACCTGGGTGGAGACACCTTTGCTTGCATACCTTGACCTGTATTGCATGCGCCCGAAACACTAGGGAATATATCTATTCAATTTGACATGCACTTACGTGTGTGTGTGCGTGTGTCTGTTTTTCACACTGTTGTGCACAATCGCCGGCTGGTTCAATTACCGACACACCTGGTAGAACGCGACCACGACCCGGTTGACACTGGCCATTGCGTTTTTGTCGTTCTGTGAGAGGCGTGCATGCTTGTGTGTATGCTTGTGTGTGTGGCGGTCATACTTGCACACCTGTTGACACATTGAGTAGTAGTACTTGCGCAGTAGTACACATACTGGATGCTGACCTCAGCACGATGCAAGTTCCCAATATTGTGTTGCATCCGTGCGGACTATCCAGCGACGTCGCAGTGGCAAACGGCAGAGCAGTCGCGCTAGAGACTGAGGTGGTGTATCGCACCGATATCCGCATCAGCGTGTCGCGCTCCATCTCTTCATCTTCTTGTTCGTCATTGTCAGCTGTCGATGGCGACACTTCTCAGTCGACGGTACCTTGTGGCGGCGGTGGAAGTGGTGATGTCACGGAGAATGGCAGCGGCTTGCGTTCTTCCAGCGTGGACGGTCGACGTCACCAAGTGTTGCGACAGCGATGGAGGTCTCAAGCACGCGTGGCACAGTCTCTGGACAGTGATGGGCGTGCTGGTGAGACGCTGCTTCGTTCAAAAAGATGTGTTTTATGCGATGAATCGATATCATGCAATTGTCGCTCAAATAGTACTTCCGCTGGAGCATTTGCTGGCGACTTGAAGATGTCACGTGAGAGAGCGCAAGAATCTCGGGATGCGTCACCGATAAACAGCACTTTGCGATGTCGCAAGTACTCTATGGACTGTTGCAATACTGGTGGACATTTCAACCGTCCAGTGGCCGATTTTAATGCTGTTGATTGCCGGTCAGAGGTTATGAAGCAACAGCGAAGTCAGACTGTAGGTAGAGATTGCCTTGGGCAGTCGTCCATGTTGACAGCGGCTATAAACGGTCGCCCTCCGCGAAGTCCAACTCCCACTCGAAGCGTAGACGATGTTGGCAAATCTGGATACTGCCGAACGTCCGTATCGGACAGTGTTGGTAAGCATTTTCTGTCGCCGGATCTTTGTCGCCAACGTCGACGCCTTCAAAATCGGTGTGCTGATGTGTTGGATGCCGATTGCTCGGCTTCTCCGCCGATGTCTCCTCCGGCGCGTCGTGCTCGTCGTCGATGGGGATCTCTCACTCCTCCGCCGCCGCTCCCGCCATTGAATGTCGATGCTGTCGTGAACAGCCAGTGCTCGTCCGACCCACGGGTCGCTGCAACTGAACCCAGTGAGAGTTTTGATGGTGATGGTGTTTACCTGACACGTCCTGCGTGTAGTAATTTTTCAACTCCTCCACTCTCTCAATCACCGTCGTCATCACCGCCGTCTCCCGCTTCACGATCTAGATCCGTCCATCTGTCTTACGAAGATCAATGTGGGAGCAATTTCGCAGGTGCAACAGTACGTGGTCGATCCGCATCTCCTTCGCTTTTTGCCGCTTCCACGCGTCCTTCTTCAACATTTATGGCGACATCGCCTTCGTTGGAATCTTTTGGTGAAGCTGTTTGTTCGCCGCGTTCCGGTTCTGTTTCCTCTAGCAGTCGTCGTGTTACCCGAAGTGTGAGAGCGTTCAGTGTTGATGGTACCTGGTGCGCTTTGTCATCGTCGACCTGTACCAAGTCTGATTGTTTGTTTGTCGATGGCCAGGATGATTTGAGCGAGAGTCGTTCAAAGTCTGAAGATGTCGAGTCACCGATAACTGTTTTGATTGACGATGCGAAACACGAGCATGTGGGCTGTACATGGGCGGAGAGTGCGGTGGATGGGGTGGGGTTGAGAGGAAGTGGTGTTCGTCGACGCAGTGAGAGCATGTCGGCAGTCGCTGCGTCACTACCGCCGTCGTCCTCCACGCTCAATCCGTCGACGGGCAATGATGGACGGCCGGTATCATGGTCGCCGGATGATAGTGTGTTGTGGCGCAAACACACGCCAGCAGTGGTGGCGCTGACGGCGGTGTCTCCCGAGCAGCTCAGGTACCAACGACTGACAGTGTTTACGGTGGTCAATGCATATATATCGAGAATGAATGAGACTCAGTCGATTAACCAGCTTGCTAGGAATGTGCAATTCCATGTCTCAGCTCTCAAGCCTCAACTCAAACGTTTTTTCGGTCATTGTATTGTCGCATTCCATTCTAGGTTTTAATATCGGTTTTATTGTTTTGATTTTTTCATTTGTTTGATTGTTTTGTATGATTCACTTATACCTGGTGGCATTGGGACTAGCTTCCTGCATGCCGTCTACGCATTCCTTTCTGGCGGTCGTTTTTCTGCACAAGCTTTATTTGTCACTAATACACACACACGCACACATGCAAGCGGTTCATCAGTGATTAATCGCTTTTTGTTGTCCCATCACCTAATTTGGCATGGGTTCTCCTGTGTTCGCTCTTGATCTCTACCACTATATTTTGGTCAGTAGCGGATCTCGTGTTTGTTTGTGTGTTGTGTGTATGCAAACGTATTGTTGTGCTGCTTTGTTTGTGCGCATGTACACGCGCACACGACGGCTAGTCTATTTGGTCGACGTTACATGTCGTAAAAACACGGGCTATTCTGTACAATGTCCATTACTGGCGCGCTCCCAAAAGTCACCGTACAATGTATGTTACCTGTCACTGTCCGTGCGTATGCTCTTGTGTGCGTGTCTGTGTCAGTGTTGATGTCGCGAGCTCGCTGATTATTTGACAGTTCATTTTGTCTGAGTAGCGCGAATGAGGTGCGCGTGCCTGCTCCATATTTGAGCGCATATCAAGTTGTGTTTGTATTGTGTACATTGAGCAGTTGTCTCTACCTGTTTGCGCGTGCGTTTTTGAGAGAGCAGCGCATGTCATCGGTGAGCGATTTGATCACAATGGTTGTGTGCGCTTGGTCGCGGGTTCGTTCTGCGGTGAGCACCAGGCGTCAAAACAAGAGCGAGCGTGATTGGGGCATTGGCCCTGGTGGTCGCAGAAAGCGGCATCGTTCAGGTCCTCAAACCGACGTTCATCGGTCTGCTCCAACGACTTCTGGTTCCAGTTGCTCTCGGTCGACGTCTCTGCTGGCTGGTGGTGGTGGTGAAACCGTTGTGGTCCGATGTTGTTATCGTTACGACTGCTGTGCTAGTATGTTGTTGGACGACAGACCTCATCGTCGTCGACACAAACACGACCGACGGCGCAAGTTCGACGATGTCGGGTTTGCTCCACCTCTGCTGTTCGCTCCTCGTGACACTCCACGGCCTTCGTCAGCGTCTCTCACTCCATCTGGCTCCAGCGGTGCAGCAAAGAGTGAGGCTTCTGTGTCAGAAGATCCAAACATTGATTCTTACGTAAACGCTCCTGCCACAAGCGTCACTCACGCGTCCCTAGTACACAAATATCCAAATAGTTTCCCTCGTATTTCTACTGATGATATTTCCGTCGTCAATCCTGCTGTAGACATCTTGTTTTCGATGCATGCTTCCGGATGGAGCATTGTGAATGACAGCAAATTGATGCTGGACGCTGGACTCCGCGGTAGTAACTCCGCTGTTGACGTCACATCGACAACTCATGTTGAAAGCGCATCTTCATCAGACCACATTTCCAGTGATCACCGAGACCTATTTGCTAATTATCTTGTGCCAGAGCATACTGAAGATTGTCGTCCCGTTGTACTGCCCATCAGCAGTATGGACAACATCGAATTTTCGAGTGTTCAGGACAATGTGGAAGTTCGTTCTTGTTGCAACAGCGACCAGACTTTTCCCTCTGGTCCAGACCCTCCACCTCACGCTTCAAACTCCAGCGTTTACCCGTGTCTGGATCCACTTGCTTCGTCGCTGCCGATCTTACCGCCTCGTCGAATGCGGCCATCAGGGCTTGTATGTCCGGATGACTTCGTTGACAAACCACGGTCTGTCGACTTTGTGTGCCGATATATGCGCACTATTGTTTACGTGTGTACGAGCATGTGGCTTGATTCATGTAAATGTTTTGTCTGTGGTCAATTCAGCAACAGCCTTGTGGGTATCAATGAATTTCTCTGGTGATGTTTTCTGTTCCCGTGTGGCAGTTGTGGACCATATAGACCGATTCTAGATTGCAGGTTATGTTGTGCATTGCTGGACTGTTTGTGAATCTGCCAGCTCTCATTGTTTATTGCCTAACTGCTTGGCTGTTGGTTATTGCAACGCAGGGATTCATCGGAACGTAGCTGCACGTATCACCGTACATACAGTCTTATTGGTGCTCACTATATGTGTGTGTGTGTGCGTGTGTGTGAGCAGGCTGGCCGAGAAGAAAAAAGAGGAGGGTAACCGGGCGTACACGGCCAAGAAGTATCGACAGGCACTGGAGCTGTACACGCAGGCAATAGGTGATATTGCCCTCTCGCTTAATTTCCTTCATACTTCACTACTGCATTATCTATTGTGTTATGTGTGAGTGTGTGTGGGAGGGTGTGTATTTCACACTGTGTTGTTTGTGGCAGCTCTGTGTCCCGACTGTGCTTCCTACTACAACAACCGGTCGGCGTGTTATTTGATGCTGGGCCAACACTCACGCGCCCTGCACGAGGCTCGCGAGGCGGTCGCCAGAGATGCCGGCTACGTCAAGGTGATGTCACACCAACTACACCAACTGTCTTCAACATGTTCTTTGTCCTGCCAAGTCGTGTCAATAACTCCAATTGTCTCCGGTTGAATAACTCCACTGTTGTGATGATGGTGGTAATTCGGATCTGTGATTCCATGTTTTCTATGCTATTCTTGCCGGTTCTTCAAGGATGTCGATGCGCTCCTTGTGGTGTCAACTGTGGCACAGTGTTTGATTTTATTCCACAAGTTTTTACTCCAAATCAGAATCAGTATAGGCGATGTATTGTTCATCGAGCAATTTTTTTGGACTGACTGAGTGCGTCTTCAACCTATTTCAATATAGACTAGAAGAATGTAACAAAATGCTCATCATATAAACAGTAATCACTGTGTGTGAGCCACTGAATAGCTCACACTTTTGTTGCTGAACTATCGTGCCACTGTTTCACGACTCGGATTTATGATTTAGCATCTCCCTGGTGTTTCCTTGCAGTTACACACTACTGCCTCATACAGTCTGAACAATGTGGCACATGGTTGAAATGTCTGTCTGCATGTAACTGCAGGGGTATGTGCATATTGGTGTGTGTGTGTGTGTGTGTGTGTTGGCAGGGTCACTTGCGCGTGACCAAGTGTCAGTTGGCGCTGGGCGACGCT
Organism: Sacculina carcini; assembly: GCA_916048095.2. Classification (NCBI taxonomy): domain Eukaryota; kingdom Metazoa; phylum Arthropoda; class Thecostraca; family Sacculinidae; genus Sacculina; species Sacculina carcini. The sequence goes on along the minus strand of OU696591.1, from coordinate 4,623,314 downwards.
GCCGCCGCCGAGGCCGCCCTCGACGTCGCCACGGCCGCCGACTGCGCCACAAACGCCGCCTCCACCGCCATCGCCGCCGAGCGTCAGAACGTCTACACGCTGCGACGACTGGTGTGCGAGGTGGAGACGGCAGCGGTCGGCGGCGATCACCGTCGTGCGCTGTTCTGCGTGGAGCGTGCGTGTGCCCTGGCGCCGGGCAGTCGGCACTTGCGCGCGCGTCGTGCTGAGACGCTGGCACTGTTGGGTCGTGTGGACGATGCGCTGGCCGCTGTCAGCGAGCTGTTGCGACACGAGCCGCGCAGTGTTGATGCGCTCTACGCCCGTGCTGTGGCGCTGCATCGGCGCGACGATCTGCCGCGCGCCGCCGCTCAATATCAGCACGTACTGCGACTGGCACCCGACCATGCGCGCGCCAAACTCGGCTACAAGGTGGCGTGTCTTTCTGTGTGTGTGTCTCATTCCCTCTCTCTCATTTTTTCTCTCTCTCTCTCTCTGTCTGTATGTGTGTTGATGTGTATCTAAATTATTCAGCAGATCATATCAGGATGTGAATATGGAACAAGTTTGATTTTACAGTTGTGTTTCTATGGCAATCAATGATACGGAGTGTGGGTGTGATGGGGTGTTGTTTGGATGACAGACAAGTCCCTCAGGTGATCATTTACTGTAAATAAAATCATCATTTGATCATTTAAAAATAAATTGACATTATTGTGTGGTCAGACTGGGGTGATTTGGTCGCTGGCACACTCAGGAAATGTCACAAAATGTCCCTACTGAAGTCCTACTGTCGGGTGGGTAGTGATGTATGCAGCTTTTATTCATAGAGATAGAAATCTAGCGCTTGTGACTTCATCAGCGTTTAAAAGATTACCTCCATCTCTATCGTGGCTCTTCATCGGCCAAAAATAGCAGTGCCAATATAGAAGCCAAAGGGCTGGATATTTGTGTCTGTTTGTCTTATGAATATCACTGAATTTCCACGTCAATCTTCACTTTTCTTACTTCATAAATGACATTATATGTCTTATGAACTAAGCTTGTTGAGCAAATAAGTTTGTATTTATTTATTTCATTTATATAAGTATTAAACCATTCTACTTTGTATTATTGTTTGTGGTTGGTATATTGATTCAAAGGCTGTTAAGATTTTCAAACACCAGATATCATTATCATCATGTATTGCATTTGATGTTGCATATGCAATCATTTGGCAGGCTGAAATATCCTGTCTTCCCCGCCAAACACATGATGATAATGATGTTGATGTATCCAGATAGACTCCAGCTTGAGCTATTCTTAACTTCCCACCGACTGAACCACTAGGCTCTCTGATGTTGTTTCTGATGACGGTGGGCTATTTGATTGCTCAGTTTACCGGCAGCTTTGAGCCATTGTTGTCTGTCTGCTGGATCAGACAGCTCTTTGGCGTGGTCCTTGCATAGACCCACAAAGTGCATCGCAGCGTTGCCCATGCCCAGACGATGGTAACATTGGGCAATTTCATACAGCGACTTCACACCGGCTCCTCGTGTTCGCTGTTCCCGCTGGAGACTATATACCTCCGCCCATGCATTCAGCGCACGTTGCTGAAAACCAAAACTGCGATGCACTTGTGCCTCGACAGTCAGGGCTTGTTCCACCTGCTGACTGAAGTCTCCACGGTGGCAAACTTCACTGGCTTTGCGTAGCCACTGAACGGCCTCACTGTAGTGGTCCAGTCTGGCATGTGCAACACCCATTGCTGTGTAGAGGCAGCTGAGATGGGCGTGTTTGTCAGGCAGCCAGGTGGGATCTTGACTGCACACTGAGGGCAGGGCTACCTCGGCCAGATCCAGGGCTCGCTGATAGTGCTGCTGGTCAATAGCATCATTGATGTACTCCAGCAGACGTTTGATGGGAGCGACCGTGCATTTTCGACGTTGTTCAATAAGTCGCTGCTTGGTCATCTGCGAGTCTTCCAGTATCGCGTGTTCTTTGCCGGTGCTGTGTTGCCACTGGCGCTGATACTCAGGCATCCAGCGCTGGCGACGCTGTTCGAGGGCTTCAATCAGCACAGTTTTGTGTGCCTGCGGCAGAACATCGCCAGGGGCGTTGTGACGTGTTTTGGCACCACTCACTTTGTTCTCTCGTTGTTTCAGCTGTTTTTGTTGTTCCTGACAGCGAGAGAGTGCTTGTTGCAGGCTAGCACAGTTCGGGTGAGATTTCACACCAAACTTCAGCACTTTGTATGCCTGGTTGAAATCCTGCATTGCCATCAAGATGTTGGCTTTGTGCTCAATTTCCGGTGGACTTCCAAGTTTTCCGGATTTTCCGGATTTTAGTTCGACGTCTTTCAGGGCCTGTTGGTATTGGCCCAAACGGTAATAGCATCTGCTGCGATGGAGCAGACACTCGTGGTTGTCGGGAGCTTTTTGCAGCACATCCGAGAAGATCAAGATCGCCTTCTGGATGTGTCCGCGGCTCATATGGTACTTCCCTTCGTTGATCTGATCTTTGATCATTTCGGGAAGTAGTTTCACTGTTGATCTGTGAGATGAAATGTTGTAGTGGTTGACTTGGCTTCGTATAGCGCTGAATCACACTTTGCTTCTTATCGATAGCACGGCGAAAATAGCATTGACTGTATAATTAAAAGTTCACTGAACTCTGATTCACGACGTTTTCTTAAATACTCGTGCGTTGTTTTCTCCTTGTCTTTTCATTTCAATATTTTTCAATATAAATATGATATATTTAAGTGCATTTTCTCAAGCGAAATTCATCAATTAATTCTCGGGGGAGCGATAATCCAATCCCTCCCTCCTATCCCTCTACCCGAAATATAGAAAGAGCAAAATTCAGTTATATATTGACGACTAGCGACAAGTTCCGCACTTCGTGCGGTTATGGTCGCTAGTAGATCCGCACTACGTGCGTCTCGAAAATAACAAGTGTAACCACATATAATTCAATAAGTAGTGTAGGCATATAAAATTCAAGTGTTCATACTCACATTGAGTCGGATACGCGCTTCAGCTATTAGTGCCAAAGGCACGCGAATATAGGTATTATGGTTCTGGTATGTTTAACCAGCCTGCGACAGAATCGCCGTCTGATCATCAAAATGTTGCACAATCCGTGCGCACGACATTATATAAGTTAGCATCGCACATACAGACGCACACGCATACAAACACTGGCTGCACACGTGTTCGTTCATAGAATTTCGGCACACGGACACACATACCAATACAAAATGCAAAACGGTATCGTGTGTGCAATTCCTGGGAAGAATTGCAAAATTATGCAAGAACAGTTCGCAGAAAAGATGTGGTGGCAATCTGGCAGGGAAGTTTCTAGCAATCGCTCAACTGAATGACAAAACTGTGTAGAATAAAGGTAAAAAACAAACACCAATAGAAAAATATATGATAATTACAATTACAATATTGGTAAGCTACACATATACACTTGAAAAACGCTTCTGGAACACGCACATGCACGACGATGTACTTAATTAAACACTCCGTTTTACTACGCACTCTGCACGCCACTGTGCATTTGCAAACGCTCGCTGCAATGCACGTGAGTCATGGTATATCGACACACAGACACACACACCAATATATACATCAGTGTGCCGTTCTGTACACTGTGTATGTATGTGTGTGTGTGTACGTGTACCTGTATGTGTATGTGTGTGTGTGTGCATCTATGTCAGTGTGTATGTGTGTGTGTGTGTGTGTGCATGTATGTCAGTGTGTATGTGAGTGTGTGTGTGCCTGAGGTGGCAATCTCGCATGGGCGTTTCTAGCAATCGCTCAACTGAATGGCGCAGTGTGTAGAATAATGGTGAAAAACAAACACCAGTAGAAAAATAAATGTTAATTACAATTACAATATTGGTAAGCTACACATATCCACTCGAAAAACGCCTGTGGAACACGCACATGCACGACAATGTACTTATTTAAAAACTCTGTTTTACTACGCGCTCTGCACGCCACTGGGCATTTGCAAACGCTCGCTGCAAACGCTCGCTGCAATGCACGTGAGTCATGGCATATCGACACACAGACACACACACCAATATATATACACCAATGTGCCGTTCTGCACACACACTCACTCACTCACTCACACATGTACGTTGAGCTTTATTATTATAGATTAGATGTAGTATATTTATGTGGGCACACGCCAACACACACACACACAAACAGAACAAAAAAGAACACAATTTATGTTATATATTGAAATATTTCATATTTAATTTTATCAAAGAATAACTATGTGGAATTTATTTTTAAAATTTATATTTGCTTAGACACTTCGATTTAGATGTTTCTATTGTGTTCGTTTTTTGCTTTTTAATTTGTATTCCTTTTGTTTTATTAATTGTTGCGCACGACAGGCGGGTTTAAATGCTAGTATGTGATATTGTGTGTTGGTGTCACTGTGTGTGCTTGTGTAGCTGTTGTTACATCTCTTGATTTATGCACTATACTGGCAATAAACACTATTCTGTCATGTAGATTGATGGAGAAAATGTCTATTTTTGAGCATTAGCTCAACCGGCAATATCTCTGGTTTTTACTATATTGCTTCTAGATTTGCTTCACAAACGTGCTGTGTCGGTAATGTGTTATATGCTGGCGTTGAACACACACACACACACTGACACACACTGACACACACACACACACTGACACACACATACACACACATACACACTGACACACACTGACACACACACACACACACACACACACACACACACATACACACACACACATACACACACTGACACACACACACATACACACACTGACACACACACACACACAGAACGCCAAGCAGCAGCGGTCGTTGAAGGAACAGGGAACCGAGTCGTTCAAGGCGGGTCGGCTGACTGACGCACTGCAGCAGTATTCTGACGCACTGCTTGTGCAGCCCGATAACGTGGCAGTCAACAGCAAGTTGCACTACAACCACGCCACCGTGCTGGCCAAGCTGGGACGCACCGACGAGTCTCGTCAGCACTGTGACAAGGTGCCCACTGCGCCACACAACACATCATCATCATTATCCGTCACAAAATCGCCTTCAAATCCACGCCATGTGGATCTGTTTAGTAGGTCCATCTTTCATAGACAGTGTTCAAGGGAATTTGTTCATAGCTGAATCGGTTGTGGTCGTGTTGTTGCCATAAGTGTTCCTGGTGTTACCGGAGTAGTGAAGTGTCAGTTTATAAGTCAAATGTTGGCGCTTGTCAAGTCAGTTAATAATGTTGACCTGATCCATGTTAAATACCAAACATAGCCAAACAAAATTCAGTTTGTGCGTTTGGAAATGTTTTCATTCAATCTCTCAAGTTGGAAAAACTAACTTCCCAGTCGAATTATCATCTAAAATTAGCCGGAAGTTTTATGTACATGAAAGTTTTACTCGTGTAGATACATAAAAAAAATATTGAAGCAATTTAGGTTTACTAGGACTTGCTTTCTAAACTCGCTTCTTTTATTTTCAGCTGACTATTGGGTTTTGAGTATTGGTGGATACTACATATATATCGTCATGTACATTTAGCTGCATAACTTCTACCTCTTATAACTGTTACCATACCACAATATGCGTTGCGATATTGCGTTGCATTTCGCTAGCTCTTCATTCACCAATAATTGTCGCAACATCCCTGCTTAACTCATCAAGCGTATGTGTGTGTGTGTGTGTGTGTGTGTGTGTGTGTGTGTGTGTGAGTGCAGGCAATCGAGATGTGGCCAGACTATGTGAAGGCGTACTTGCGTCGTGCCAATTGTCACATGCTGCTGGAAAACTACGAGGACGCCGTTCGAGACTACGAGAAAGTCAGCACAAACACACACACACACCAGCACACACACACACCAGCATATTTTGGCAGAAATGACCGATTTTTAGGGCTTTTATTATATAAAAAATACATCTGCGCACGCGTGTTTATGTGTGTATATCTGTAATCAACCTTTGGTGTCGTATAATTGAGTACAATTGTCGTCCAATTGTTATACCTGTGTGGACAATGTAATAATGAGTTATAGTTGTATGACTGATGTGTGTGTCTGTGTGTGTCGTGCTTGTTGTATATGTGTGTGTGTGTGTGTCAGGTGTTGTCGCTGGACCGCAGTCAGGAGCACGCGCAGTTGCTGCACAACGCCAAGCTGGAGCTGAAGAAGTCGAAGCGGCTCGACTACTACAAGATTCTGGGTGTGCGACGCGACGCCGACGACGACGACATCAAGAAAGCATACCGCAAACAGGCGCTCATACATCATCCAGGTGAGCAGGCCTTCACAAGCCAACACTAGATATAACTACGATTAATTATATTATAACTAGATTGCTATAAGATAGATATGTTACTAGGTAGATATAACTAACATGGACTATTATTAGACCATTAGAGGAATAGAGAACGGAGTATAGGAAGGAATTAAGCTATTTTTCCCTTTAATGAAGGTTTTCTATTTTTCTTCCAGAGGAAAATACTACATAATGCCACCTTGCAGAATATAAAAAATCGTGTTGTTGTTGGTTTATGTCGGGCGAATGTGTGCGTGTGTATATTATCTAGTGTGTCAGTGCTAGGTTAGGTTGTGTATTCACAAAACCAGGTCTTGTGTGTCTGCTGTGTTTGTGTTTGTGCAGCGCCTTAGAGATAGTCAAGGTCAGGATTTCTTAACCGGTGCGAGGATTACTGCAAAAAAATACAGAAAATAGTTTACCTATGCTTTGAATTTGCATGGAATTTTTTGTTGGCTGGAGACCTCTTAAAAAGTGACATCGTTTGTATTTATATTTTTTTCATTTAGCTCAGTCATAAGTCATACTTAATGACATATAATGTATGTGTGTGTGTGTGTGGTCAGACCGACACTCGGGCGCGAGCGACGCCGAGCGGCGGCAGCACGAGCAGCAGTTTCAGCAGCTGGGCCGCGCCTACGCCGTGCTGTCCAACAAACAACAACGCCGGCGCTACGACAACGGCCAGGATGTGGACGGCGATACAGATGGCGCCAGTGTCGACCCCAACGCCATGTTTCAGGCGTTCTTCAGCGGCGCCGGCGGGTGCGTCCCTCTCTCTCTCTCTATCTGTGTGTGTGTGTGTGTGTGTGTGTGTGTGTGTCAGTGTACAAGCAACTGTGATAGTGATGTAATTATGTAGAGAAACCTTGAACCTTATTTCATATGCAGTTTTAAAGGTGATTTTAATTGAACGGTTGAAGTTGTTTGGTCCCGGTGCAAGACAAAATGTCAAATAATGAATGAGTTAGGCGCTAATTATGTTGCGTTGTTTGTAATTATGTTGCCAAACATATAATAAAGTCAAACAAATAAAACAAACAAATCTTAGGGCAGTTTTTTGTCGGAATGATTTGTTTGTAAAAAGTCAGCACTTGTGAGTTTTCCTTGTTATATAGTAATTATAAATTAATTTGCCTTGTCATGTTGTAATTACGTTGTTATATATAGAATACATTATTGTACTCCAAACGCTTCGTTAACGCGGGATTAAGTTCCTGAATAATCAACTACCTCGTTGGGTGCATTTGGTGTCTGGAGCGATCTAGAGGCCCAGTTAGCATACAGCTAAAACGCAGCATAATTTCATTGTAGCAACTACACAAACACAAAACACACACACACACACAAACAAACACAAAAACACAAACACTGACGAAATGTTTGTGTGTTTGGCAGCCACGGTGCCGGTCCTGAAATGTTCCAGTTTCCCGGCGGTGGACGCTTCCAGTTCAGGTTCGGCTAGAAGAGCGCCACCTACCGGCATCAAGCGGAGAAGACTCGCGACTCAGTGTGTCAGTGTGTTTGTGTTGCTGTTGATGTGCGAAATTCAAGCAGAAGAGAGGCGTATAGAATCAAATGTACCTGGCGAATGTGCGTGTACATTTAGCGAATATGCATTGCCAGTGTGAGAAATACATGTTTTGCAATCAGTTTTTGGAGAACCGCCACAAAGTCGCACACGTAACAAAGTCGCACACAAAGTCGCCACAAAGTCGCACACACACACACACACACAGATACTGCAGTTGAAAAAACACCGCGAAACATACGAATTGTAATGTACATAAAAATAATGTACCAGTGATGAAAGGGCGCCAAACATACACAACAAGACGATAGTGCAATTTGTTGTTGCACCTGTAAGAATCATATCAAGCGGCTGTTTGAAACGCCGCCAAGTATTGCACTGCAGTGTGTGTCCAGCATAGAGTGAGTGTGGCATGTTAGAGTGAGTGGTGTGTGGCATGTTAGAGTGAGTGGTGAGTGGATGACAGCGGGCGCAGCACAAACACAGCGTCGTCCAGCCAATAGAACGCCTGATTCATATCTCCCTCGCACAAGTAAGGCAATCTGCTCCACCGAACCACCTTACAAACACACACACACACATGTATTCAACGAGTCGCTCATTGACAGATGTTATTATGAGTCGTATCTAAATGGTCGAATATTTAGATGGAACGAATCCAATTTGTGATTTTTGGCGTTTATGTCCTCGTTCACCGTTCAAAATTTTTTTCATGTTCATGTTCATGTAGATGCGGCAGTTTGGATTCGTTCCATCTAAATATTCGACCATTTAGATACGACTCATAATAACATCTGTCAATGAGCGACTCGTTGAATACATGTGTGTGTGTGTGTGTGTTTGTAAGGTCTGCCGCATCTACATGAACATGAACATGAAAAATTTTTTGAACGGTGAACGAGGACATAAACGCCAAAAATCACTGCCATATAACCGCTCTACTTTGTATAATTAATTTAGATTGTGACTGCCAGTAAGTTTGTCCTTGCAAGCGCTAGGACTGCTGGAGGCATTAGCCGTGTTAAATGAACATGACAATGAGAAAATTAACACACATGAAATAATATCATGAAAGTCACACACACACACACACATGAAATAATATCAGTCAGTCAGTCAGTCAGTCCAGACATGAATAGACCATATTAGTCAGATAATCCTATCAGAATCTATGAAAGAGTTGCTTGATGTCTAAGAAACAAAACCTGTAATCAGCAGAGACACATATGAAAATATTCCGTTGAAGAGCGCAAGAAATTAGCCACTCTCATCGCCGGCTCCAAATACACAATCAAGAACTTATCCTTAACCTTGCGAGCTGTAACTATCTGGGTGTTTTCAAAGAATCGAGAGCCACCCTAATGAGGTTGTATGCTGAGGATATATTGCCTGTTCAACTTCATACATCATGTAAGCTGTGTTTATGCGCGTATTAACTGGGCAATTAGTGAGGCTATTACGAAAATTACGCCAGGTATTACGCGGTGAGAAGACATTGAACAATACCTCGAGACCAGCTGGCGTGAACACGTCTTCTATCAAGCTGGACACTTGCTCGACAAATGTGCTACCTTTTACAACCAGAGGCTCCACGGGCGAGTGGTCACAATTTTCCCCTGCGAAAAACAGAGTCAAAACGTTTCTAATCCTCCGCTCCCGATATGTTCCCTATAAATTGTCTTGAAACAGTTCATTCAAAGTGTGATCGCAAACTTGATGAATTAATAACGTAATACAGACAAATTCATAATAATTTCCACTTGAAAGAAAATATATACATTAGATTGGGAACCTGCTCTGTACGCCTGATTTGTGGGTATTTCGCGCACCGTTGCCACCACAAAAACAAGCAAATATGATAAAAAAACGACAGGCAAATGATTGTCCTGTCGAAATGAGACTGTGTACATCGGCAATTCGTTTCGGAGAGAATAATTCCGAATACTCCGCCTCCAAATAGAACACAAACAGCAGACAACAGGCCAACATTTGAGACCAATTTCGTTGTGAAAAAAATGCGTTTCTGAACGTCATTCGGCGACATCATCAACTTCAAAAAGCAATAATACAAATGTCCAACAACACGGCGGCAAAATGAGTCTGTCAATCATGTTGCCGCTGCATATGCACACACACACACACATACACACACACATGCACACACGCACAACAAAGACCGACCACAAGACAATGAAACACGAGAAAATGGTGCTCCCGCTCGTGTTGTGAATTATTCTCAGAAAACAGACACAACCAGAAACAAAAATGGTAGCACGAAAACGCACGCACACACACACACACACACAGAAGGAATCAAATTTACATCCAGAACGAATCTTCCTTTTTTGGCATCAAAACGTCAGACAAAAGACAATTTTCAAAAGATCAAGTGCATGTTTATATTATCACAAATGATGAAATAAAAATGGACCCAATTTTGGCCAGCAAAAACCAAATAGTTAACCAAAAACAACACTAATAGAGAGAACTGTACGAATAATCTTCGCTTTTGTTCATCATGTTTACGCGAATATTTACAAACAGTCGACAGAAAAAATACAAGAAAAAACAATTGTAGTTGCCAGAACGTAAGCAGCAAATCCTCTGTCCATAGCTCGGGCAAATACAGCGAGAAAGGAACTTGAGGAAAATAATAAGAGCTACTTATGTAACTACTGCTGAGTCACGGCCAAATGTGAAACAGTCGTGTATTGGAATTGCTTGCAAATCGACAAAAATACAACTGGGTCAGAAATTTTTTCCTAACCTGGCGTAAATTACCACCTAGGGCTAATTTGGCAATTTTTCAAGGGGCAACGGAAGGGTGATATAAAAATGCGCAAAATTCTGAAAATCAAGAAAGCATTGCGATACCTGGTACTAGTATTAATAAAGTCATTAGAGATGTAAAATATATTTATACAATAAATACAATAAATTATCTAGTGTTTTAGTCTAGTCATGTACATCAATGTTGACAGCGTGGGTATTGGGTTACAATTGGGTAACAATCTGGGTAAATTGGGTAACAAGCTGGGTAAATTGAGTAACAAGCTGGGTAAATTGGGTAACAAGCTGGGTAAATTGGGTAACAAGCTGGGTAAATTGGGTAACAAGCTGGGTAAATTGGGTAACAAGCTGTAAAAAGTTTGGCAACCACTGGAGTAAGCTGACCATTTTCCACGTAGAATGAGAGCGGAAGTACAACGGCCACGATCAAAAGTGGCGACTCATTTGGGATCGTGTTGATCTGTTCGTCATGTGCATCACAATGCCGTAGACAGTTGGACATTGTCTGTAGAAGACTGAGCGGTCGATCACATCGATCCAACACGTTCAGACAGGTGATCAACAGATCACACGCACCACCAACACTCCTACCATCCTCTTCAACATCAACATCTTTCTGAGGAAGGACCTCTTGACTGGCCAATTGCTGATGCCACGAGTCCACGTCAAGAACTCTGCCCTCATCCACATGATCAAACAGATCACACGATCACAACCAATCAATAAATCATTGGTTGTGTTTTGTGGTACATAAGCCTCTAGGACAGTGCTACTTAACCTTTTTTCTCACTGATTCCCCACTTATTAATAAGCCATCTCTTCATTTTCCACAACAGCGCTGATAAATTCCATAAACTCAGTTGTTACATCAGAGTAAATGTCAAGATGTTATTAGAAACAAAAATAATCGAATTTGAATTGATAAAAACACACATAGTTGTCCTGTTCTGTCCGACTTTTAGCTTCCCACTTGGCAACTCTTCCATTCCCCACCAGTGGGAATTTCCCAACAGGTTAAGAACCACTGTTCTAGGACCATACAGAAGCCTCAGTCCACCTGAGGCTAAACTATCTTAAAACCTTCGACAATCAAGAACGAAGGTGTCATGAAACGTTGAAGTTTTTAGCGTACTTCTCTCTCCTGTTATGTTAGATCGGTCCAATAACAATCAATTTAAATTCAAACAACGCCCATGAGAGATTGGCTAATAAAATCAATAAATATATATATCGTTGAAAGAAACAAAAATGAGAAATACGTCTAACCATATATGTCCAACCTAGATAAGTCCGTTTCTAGGATATATAATATCTTAGACAATCGAAATATGTCTGAGTGTGAGACAATTGAGATATTAAGGATGAAATGTGAAAAATGCTCAAACACATCGTGCAAGCGCTCAGTAGATGAAAATGACAACAACTACAATATATATGTTGATACGCTCAAACTACGCGCAGCTCAATAGCAAAACAAATACTAAACAAACCCACTGAATACCATAAATACTAGACGCGTGTGTTTATGATATGTAAAAATTATCCGCTAAAAAAGTGGAGCAAACTATCGTGTAATTTACGTGTAATTCTTGGCGGCGAGGCTTTTTCGCATCACTGGCGACGCCTCTGTCACTAGCACGTGATCAAAACTGGCTGCCATCACATCAGTCACGTGACCATCGCCGGCGCCAATGTCCAGCAGCCGGCGACCTCGCCAGCTGCTGCGGCCACCAGCTACAGCTGACCGACCAGTCAGCAGCTGTTCAAATTGGTCACGTGACCAGACAAACATTGACCCGCGACCCAGCCAACTACACCGCACACACACACACACACACACACACACACACACACATACACACACACACACACACACACACACACACACACACACACAGGTAGTACACACATACATACAGTATATATCTTAATACCTCCATTTGAACGACAAATCTAATAGAACGTCACTTTGATGAATTCTTCTCTTTTGGCAATAGTTATGACTGACAGGTTTTTATATCAGTGAATTTGTGATTATTTACCAGTAATCACCGTGTTAAGTCTTAACCAGAAATGTTTTTACTGTATTTGTAAGTTCCGTTCACTCCGAACAATTCCAATGTATGTGTGTGCATGTTTATTTACATATATTGTGCCCCGGGGCGCCTAGCTGAATACAATTGCAACTCATCTCCCAGCTAACCATGATAAACGTACCAGTCACACATACACACACACACACACAGACACACAGACACACAGACAGACAGACAGACAGAGCAGTTAGGGTGTCGGCACTAATGCGTAAAAGACGCGCCACCGACTGCGAATACGAATGCGGCGCGGTAGAAAGAGCAGAGAGCTACGAGAAAGAGCAGAGGAAAGAGCGCGAGAGCAAGATGCAAACAGCCCCGGTGCAACAACAAACAACATGCAGAGAGCCATGCAGACGGAGGGGGTTGATGGCAGAGCAACGGAGAAAAGGGTTATCTGCTGTGGATCAATGCTAAATTTAGTGGTGTCGTGTCAGTGATGTCGTGTCAGTGATGTCGTGTCAGTGGTGTCGTGTCAATGGTGTTGTGTCAGTGGTGTCGTGTCAGTGGTGTCGTGTCAGTGGTGTCGTGTCAGTGGTGTCGTGTCAGTGATGTCGTGTCAGTGGTGTCGTCTCAGTGGTGTCGTGCCAGTGGTGTCGTGTCAGTGGTGTCGTGCCAGTGGTGTTGTGTCAGTGGTGTCGTGTCAGTGGTGTCGTGTCAGTGGTGTCGTGTCAGTGGTGTCGTGTCAATGGTGTTGTGTCAGTGGTGTCGTGTCAGTGGTGTCGTGTCAGTGGTGTCGTGTCAGTGGTGTCGTGTCAGTGATGTCGTGTCAGTGGTGTCGTGTCAATGGTGTTGTGTCAGTGGTGTCGTGTCAGTGGTGTCGTGTCAGTGGTGTCGTGTCAGTGGTGTCGTGTCAGTGATGTCGTGTCAGTGGTGTCGTCTCAGTGGTGTCGTGCCAGTGGTGTCGTGTCAGTGGTGTCGTGCCAGTGGTGTTGTGTCAGTGGTGTCGTGTCAGTGGTGTCGTGTCAGTGGTGTCGTGTCAGTGGTGTAGTGTCAGTGGTGTCGTGTCAGTGATGTCGTGTCAGTGGTGTCGTGTCAGTGGTGTCGTGCCAGTGGTGTTGTGTCAGTGGTGTCGTGTCAGTGGTGTCGTGTCAGTGGTGTCGTGTCAGTGGTGTTGTGTCAGTGGTGTCGTGTCAGTGGTGTCGTGACAGTGATGTCGTGTCAGTGGTGTCGTGTCAGTGGTGTCGTGTCAGTGGTGTCGTATCAGTGATGTCGTGTCAGTGGTGTCGTGTCAGCGATGGAGGCCCTGATGTATCAAACGGCTGTTTTGTCTGATGACACAGACTCAATCATGATGGCGTACACGATGACACCTGGTATCGCCCCTGCGCGACAGCACCGCCTATACAAGCTGAACTGAATGCGCCTATGCCAGGCGCTATTGCACACGCACGCCGATGACTGGCAGGACTTAAATTGGCCGTCGTGCTCGACGCTTTGAATCGACGCAAAATGGATGCCGTGTTAGTACTGCACACAATTGTCAAATTCCTGCCAACAATAAGTTGATGAAAGGTGGGTGTCCGGTATACAGCGACCTGTACTCCAGCATTGCAAGCATGCAGGTGAAAGAAGGGAGAACAGAAAAAGTGGAGAAAAAAATCGCATTTGCGATCACACGAGGATTCATTTCTCGTAGACTGCGACGCAGACACAAGCTGTTCTAATCAGGATGATGGTCTATTCCAGTGATGTCTCGCCATCGAATTCTCAAAATTCTCAGAGGAACAATTCCCGTGGTATCTCAGAGAAAATGCGCCCCGGACGACACAAGAGCTGCTAAAAACTTCGTATTATCGTTATATCTGAGTTGATGTTTTCGAAAAACTATTTAGAATTTGTTATTCTAATCCTATATAACTTAATAAAAATAATGATATTCTTAGATTAGTTGACTGGAAGCAAGCACTATTCAAACGACAATGGGGACTCACAAGCAGGCATGGTGAGGGCGATGTAAAAACTAACCGCCCAGGACCGGGCACATAGCCTAGCAGCTACGAGGCATTGAATACAACTTGCATATCGATTATCTCACAAACACGGCGCTGGCACTCAGGCGCGGATCCAGACCGCAATTTTGGAAGGGGCTGAATTTTAGGGGCGATCAGTCATGTACATGCATCATTATGCAACTTCTTTGCGATAACACTTATATCAACAAATTCTACAAATAATAGTGTTTACATTTTTTCAGTGAGCCTATGGTTATGACGAATTGATGGGGGCTTCAACCTTTTAGGGGTCAGCCCCCCCCCCCTCCCCCGGGATCCGCCGGTGCTGGCGCTAACTAGCTATCAAGCGGCGCCAAAATGCAAACAGCACCAGCGCCACCAAGCGGCCGACACGACAACTAATCTCGCGTGAAACAACACTACGCCGGCATAAGAGTTGTGATTGATTTTCAGTTAGACCGGGCGCGCTTGTCAAGACGCGAGATGCATCCGAAAGAACGCGCGCAATAACAATGCCACTGTGTGTGTGTGTGTGTGTGCGTGTGTGTGTGTGTGTGTGTGTGTGTAGATATTCGAACGACGGCGTCCTGACAGTAATATCGGCAAGCAGCGCCAAGTGAAGCGAAAATATTCACTCGTGGTTACGCTCAAATGAAAAAACACCCACACACACACACACACACATGCGCGCGCGCTGAGCGATTTTTCATTTGCATACGCCCGACGGCGGCCAATGTTGATGTGTTGCGGCGAACAACGGCCGATGACGTCAGCAGCCGCTGCCGTCGAATTATTTTACACTCGAATGCCGTACGAAATTATAACGGCAGCACGCGCCGGCGACGACGTAATCAAACGGCTCGATTCGAGAGACAGGAAGTGAGAGAGAGGAAAAACAGATGAGTCAAGCAAAACTGCTGTTGCTATGCAGGCAAAATTTGCCATTAATAACGCGGCCAATTTTCCAGCGATCGCTTATTCGCACGCACAAACAAGGATTGCCGCCGTTGCGCTGGTAATCCATCAAAACACGACAGCGCAGAATAAACAAGGTGCAGAGAGAGAGTGTGAGAGGAGCGAGTTAGAAGAAAGAGCGGTTATCACGCCGAGATGCGCGTGACAACAAGCTGATTGGCCGTCGGTGACGAGAATATGCAAAGTCAAGCCCTCATAATAACGGTGACAACAACAACAACAACAACAACATATATTTAATATAGCGCACATATTTATACACAGGCGCGAAAGAGACAACCGACAGGAACATCACAGCGAGCAGGGAGTAGGCACAAATAGAAAAATGAAAACACGTTTGCAAACTGGAACATGCTAGATGGCCGTTGGCTATCAGATAGCTCATCCGCCCTTGAAACAGGTTTTGTTTTTTTTTCCTGTCGGGTGTCTAGCCACCCTCCTCACTGCAGAACAGTGGGGGAGTCGGTTTAGTCGCCGACGACTCGACCGTGAATCTGGTTGTACTGGAATTACACGGTTACCAGTAGCAGGGCGAAGCCTGACCAGACAACGACGAATGCAAGAGATGCAAAAAAGGGACGCAGCAACGAAAACATATAATTCACAGTGAGTAAAAAGACAAATATCAAGCAAGAACAACGAGGGTACAACACAGGACGATCAGCACGAACAACACACATATAACCAAAGACAAATCATACATTTAGTCATGAAGAGAACGAGTGAGCAGATATTTATGAAGATCAGCAGAAAAGGATCGGAATGAAGACTTGTGGTGAAGGTAAGATGGAAGCGAGTTATAGATACGAGGAGCATAGAAATAAAAAGATTTGGATGACCAAGAGGATTGATTAAGAGCAGGAGGACAGACTAATGGCACAGGAATGCGACAAGAAGTGCGATTATTGAGAGTCAATAGGGAACGGAGATATGAGGGAGAAGAGGGAGAGTGGATAAGTTTGAAGACCAGACAACATACCTTATAGCGGATACGAGAAAGAGCAGGTAACCAACCGAGCTGTCGGATGTGCACCGAAGTAGGGGTTCGCGGAGGAAGCCTCAGTACAAACCGACAAGCAAGGTTGATCACTGCTTGGAGTTGGCGGATAGATTTCGAGGGAAGATGGAAGAAGAGCGAGTTGCAATAGTCGATCTTGGAAAATATATAGGAATTTACCAGAAGACTAGCGGATGAGACATCAATCGACGAACGAATAGGGTAAAATTGTCGGAGTAAAAAGCGGCACGAGCGGATAAGCTGAGAAAAATGAGTCGAGAAAGAAAGGTTAGGATCGAACAAGACACCCAAATTGCGCATTTGATTGGCTAGCGGAAGGTTGATAGAGTGAGGAGAAATTCGAGGAGGGTGAAAGACTAGATATTCTGTTTTGTCAGGGTTGAGAACAAGTTTACGTGAAGCAGCCCAAGAAGAAATCTGGGTGAGCAGCATAGAGACCAAATTTGAAGAATGAGGAGAAAGAGGAAAATAAATTTGGATGTCGTCAGCGTATACGTGAAATGAAACTGGATAGCTGCGGAGCATAGGACAGAGGGATGATACGTATAAGTTGAAAAGTAAAGGACCAAGAAGTGAGCCTTGTGGAACCCCGGAGGTGAGAGGAAAGTCGCACGATAAAGCCGCATTACTGCGAACAGCATAGGAACGATCATTTAGATATGAGGTAAGAAGAGAAAGTGCAGTGGATGTGAGGCCTAGATGAGCAAGATCGCAGCATAAGATTTCGTGGTCGACTAGATCGAAGGCAGCAGAAAAATCTAAGGAAATCAAAAGCACGGAATTTCCAAATGAAAAATTAGAGAATAGATCATTGGAGAGGCAGAGAAGAAGTGTTTCGGTAGAGTGCTGAGATACAAAACCAGATTGGCAGGGATCGAGAACAGGCAAGATGATAGGCCGTAATTGAACAAGGATGGCAGATTCTAGAAGCTTGGAGGACAGAGATAGAATAGAAATTGGACGATAGTTGCATGGCAGAGAGGGATCAAGATTGGATTTTTTGAGAATCGGCAGTATAGTGGCATGTTTGGAAGCTAAGAATGAACCGTGAAGGAAAGAAGAGTTAACCATATATGTGAAAAGTGGAGTAAGGAGTATAATAGCATCAGAGAGAGCAGAAAATTGTATGGGGTCAGTGGGACATTTAGACCTCTGAAGTTTGGTAAGAAAGCGTGCTGTGGTAGACGGAGCAATCGAGGAAAAAGAGGAAACAGTGCTAAGGCAAGGAGGAAATTGGAGAGGAAAAGTGCTAGTGAGTAATTTGGATTGCAAGGATGCAATTTTACAAGAGAAAAATGAGGCGAATTCACTAGCAGATATTGAGCAAGATGACTTAGAAGAGCGACCAGAAATAGATTTCAGAGTCATCCATCGTGAGCGAGATGATTGGAGTTGGCGTAATTGTGAACGATATAAATTAGATTTTGACAAAGCAACCACAGAGAAAAAGGATTTGCGGGCACTACAGAAAGAGAACCATGATGAACAAGAGCGAAAGCGCCGCCAAGACGGTGGTTAAGATAAGATACAATATATTCTGCACTATCAACGCTCTCGTTTTTACTTTTCTATTATATATTTGCATATACTTTTGTATTGTGTCCAGTCTTTGATATTCTAAAATCATAATAATTACATATATATATAGACAATTCGTGTAAATATGTAGGCTTTGGCCGCCATAGTTGATGTTTGGCAAAACAAATCCTGAGTGGTCATCAAGACAAAAGGTTGAGAACCACTGCACTGGATAAATTGAGTATTTTACCATTCCAGGCCACACCAGCACCACCATCATACTGTGTGTGTGTGCGTGTATAAAACAGCCTGATAAATAATATATTGATTACGCATTTGAACACAGCAGTGGAGAAGTGTATGTTCGTTTGTGTAATTTTGCATGGGCAAAGCCTCTCACGGCCCCGGCTGGCACACCGCAGGTCCGGCCGCCACATACACACGGGTTATCTCGCAGCAACGCAACCAACACACAGAAAATCCCGCCTTGTGACAATTCGACTACACCTATAAGAAACGAACCCAAACTTTTCACCTCGCCTTGGAATCGAACCCTGGACCTCAGGTACAAGGCCGACTAGCCTCACCAAATCACCACCATATAAGACACCACTGACCCGTTGATTGAAGTCTGGCTCATGAACGGAGAGAGCAGCCAGCTGGCGAGAGAGTGCCACACTTGCGTGGCCAGCCAGTCGGCACGCTCGTGACACCGCGCCACAAATGCCTCGCTGGCCTCGTCCAAACTCAGCTGCACAAACAGACGCGAATGTTTGGCGCTCATGTGCGACAGATCAACATGATACCACTGCACGCCCACACACACACATACACACACATACATTGCGTTACATTAAGACGTTTATATCGCGCTTTTCACCCGAGGGTCTCAAAAGCGCTCACACACTCAAGCACAAGAGTCATACACATACACAATCGCACACACACACACACACGTACATACACAAACACTGACACAAACACAAAACAGACAAGCACACATACGCACAAACACACACAAACACATTTAAGATATTTGAACATTTATATTGCATAATCTCCACACAATGTCCAAGATGAATGCAGTATAAATTACAAAAATTACAGTGTAGCATTGATCAAATCATGGGCGTAGATCATGGGGTATATATACCCCCCGACAAATTGACTGGGGTATGAATATGCTATTATATTCCCCGATAATTCTGCTGAGCTCAGTTCATTGGGTATATTATCATCAAAATCAGCATAGCGAAAAAGTAACAATACAAGACAGGTGTGTGAGTATGTAATTATATGCAATAAAATTTTCATTGAGATGTATGTGTGTTGTAATTGAATAGACACAGAATGATTGAGGGTCTCATGTAATTGACCAACTGAGTCAACTTTGAACACTAATGCATGATGGCTGTCATCCCCCCGAGCCTCGACACAAATCTACAAGCCCTCGGAACAAACGGGCACATACATGTACAAACATTCATAAGCGAACGAACACACACATGCGCACAGAAATTAAGAGAGTGTAAACAAACGGGACACAGGAATAATTGAACAAACAGCCGATAACTGATAGCAGATGATGTGCTTAACTGTAATGTCGAAACAATGTGTGAATGCTAGTGTATGTGTATGCATGGTTGATTGATTGCAGAGTGTGTAAGAGGTGTGTATTTGTTTGTGAATGGCTTCATTGTGCATGAGCTCTATTGCAGCGAGCAGTGTGCAAGATTGCAAATGTCAAGTGTCAGGTGTCGTGGTGGCGTTGGGTTGATCTGCATGTGTATGTGAGTGTGTGTGCGCGCGTGTGCAATTGTGTCCTTGCTTAGTCCTCCGGGTTCGTTGAGGGAGTCGTGTTGGAAGCGCCTGTCTTTTAATATACGAGTACTGAACTGAATACAAGTCGTTCACAGATGACAACACAATAACACATCTGATAACTGATAACAAAATGATTGTTATATACATTTCACGTGATATGTCTTCAAACCACTTTTACGATATCATGTGAGGTATTACAAATCGAACCGAAAGAACCAAAATAATGTTTCGTATTCTCAATCATTTTTATCGATAAAACGATAGAAACTGCCAACCAACTAACCAGCACAGGAAAGGATACATGCAATACTACTTGTTAGATAGGTTCACGGTTCGAATCCAAGGCCCGGGTTTGTTTATCAACACCTTGCTGACTGGGGCTGTGGATGGGCACATAACGGGGCATACATTATAGTCCAAATAGACTGCAGCACACGGTTGAATCCAAACAGCAAATAAGGAGCATATACTTATCGAATTGGACAATGTGTGCTTATAAGCTTAGTCATAATATCTACCGGTTCAATCCAGCACTAGCACTGTACCTGCACTAGTACTTGGGAACTTGAGAATATGGGAAATGAATTTAGATATTGGGGAAAATTGCTGTTAGGATCGTAATCACGGCAAAAGTTCATTCTATAAGCCCAAAAAATTCAGCCATAATATAACACTATACCAGGAAAAAAATTCATATCAAGTATTTAAAATGAGATATCATAACAATAGATCAAAGCAGTTCACCTGTGCCTTGTCAAAATTTCTTAGAGACTCATCGCGCTTCAAGCGATCATACAGTGCCCTTCCAAAAGAACTATGGATGTATACTTTATCAGACGATGTCATAGCAACCAAAATTCCAACAAGACAAAAACACAACAACATTAAAAAGCACAGAGTATTCTAACTCAACAAGTGCCACACGGCTGAATATTCCACATTGTTGTTGTTGTTGTTGTTGTTGTTGTCCACATTGTTTGAAAGTGTTGCGCCATAAATGTATCACAGAATATATCCGTGATACAAAATACATAATACAAAATACTTTTTACTTTTTTACTTTCTTACGGAAAATTTTGCACCGGTAATGTGATTAATTTCATCGTTACCATGTGAAATCACTTGACGCATCTAAACACAGCTTATAATTCGAATTGTGAAAATATACCTGACCTCTTGACCTCTAGACAATTGACCTGACCCTGACCAGCTTGGGTTGTTGTAGAAGTTTTTCTACAGAGTGTTGTACAGCAAAATGTTCAGTAATTTGAATTTGCAGGATCCCGGTGAATTTTTAGTTAGTTCAGAATTTGAGTTTGAAGTAGAATATGAAGCAATGCCTCACGACTACGTTCACCGAAGTATAAACTAATAACTACTTCTGCTTCGCTTTTTCAGCGTTAACAGATAGTTGTAGCATAATTTATGAAAAACCAAACAACACCACAAATACTCCTAAATCAGATATGTAATTTCCGCACCAAGCTTCAATCCTCTCAGTAAGAATATTTACTTTGCACAAAAGCGAATAAAAAACGATATGACTAATTATAATTGATGTGGTAAAGAAATTCTACTCACCGCAGCGGATATGATGCAGCGAGAACACAAAAAGAGTGGAAACTAAACCGTTTGCAATTTGAATTCAACAAATAAATATTGAATTTAAACAAATGATTCTTGAATTCGGCTGAGGGATTTAGAATTTCGCCGGAGGTTATGGTGGTCGGTTGGTCAACGGCTCGCTATTGGCTCGTGACAAAACAAGCGTTGTGACGTCACGCTCAGCCACCAATCAACACTCAGTGAGCTCACCGCATAGATGAAACAAGTTCAAACACGTTGACCTCAGGTGCGCACACGTGTGTGAATCTAATGCGCGTTCAAATACACACAGTGCATATCTGTAAACTTACATATATTTAATTATTACCAATTTAGCATACCTCATCCCGCAATTTAACATTTCCATGATGACTATTCTTGTACATCTTATACGTTTTTTTCCAGTGGAAATTCTGGAATTCTAGGTTTCGTTCTTATAATTAATCAGATTTCAATGTCTGGTCAGCATACAGTTCAGTATCAGCAGAAATATGGTCGAATTATCGGCGACAAAATATGCTCCTTCAATTTTGAGCAGTCTCTTGCGGCTATGCGACCCGCAAAAATAATCCGTGGTGTAGTGGTAACACACCCGCCTCACAAGCGGGAGGTCCGTGGTTCGACACCCGGCGGAGGAGGATTTCGTTGGGCGAGTTATATAATCCCACATCCCCTGTCCACCCAGCAGTAAATTGTACCAGATATCAGTCATGTGTTATGCCATGCATTCTGGGGAGGTGACCCACTCTAATACGTCTTCCGTTCTTGTGGCGCCATAGCGTGGAGAGTGTCGGTTCTGCGGTGGCAGCGAGCTGCACGGGAAACACCTGTGTGTGTTCATAAGCTTCGACTTTTTCCCGTGTAGCAGCTGCCACTTAGTCATTTAACCTTTTTAACTGGTCTCGAGCAGACCATAGTACAACTAGTGAGCACACACAAGCACACACACACACACACACACAAACAGACACAAACATGTGGAAGGTGGATATTTATTAGCCGACATTTGAATTGTATTCAAATCACTACTCGTTTATTAAGAAAGCAAATGAGAACCACATTACTGAACGATGTGTAAATACAGTCAATTCTCGGCCAACGGGAGGCCGGCCAATAAGACAATACGTCCACACACACACACACACACACATACACACGAGACTATAACCTGCGACACAGTGCCCATGGCAACAAAGAACAAAACGAAACACAACAACATCGCCACATTGCAAAACAAAGCGTCATATACGCTAACATACACATACACACACACACACACACATCGATCGCTGTTTTTCGTCCTGAGAGACATACACATGCACACACACACACACAGACAGACAGGCACACATACAGACAGTCGCTGTCAGACAGACGACACGCGCGCACAAACGCATACATACGAATATAAATAGGTAACGAACACATGTCACTGACACACACACACAGACAAACCCTCGCGCCCAATCAACAGGTAACATCAACGCAACGATGTTCAGAGATCATATGATCAGACGTTGTGTATCAGATTATGCCTAAACATCTGAACGCTTCCCCCTAGGAACTTGACGAAAGGGAAGGTCGGTCAGATGCGTGTGGAATGTGTATGGAAATCAGCCAAGCGGAATTGGTCTTTATAGCCAAGAAAAAACAGTGTGTATGTGTGTGTGCATATATATGCATGTGTGTGTGTGTTCAATAAAGTTAGCACAATCATATCGGCGTAAAACGAAGCAGACATTAGCAAACATGTGCCGATTTATCACAAGAGTAATAAAAATATGCAAAAACACATACACATGCCCATACCGTAGAATAATGGCATTCAAAATCAAATAGCATACATTGAAGTCAATGATAAAACCATGCAAAATGTGGAATGTACAAAAACACAGTAAACATACACATTAGCACACACACACACACATACAAATAAACAGACACGCACACACAAATAAACATTACCCCGTGTTTTGACTTTTTATTCCGAAGCAAAAAAGGAAAGTGCGTGTGAAAAAAGAGCCTTTGAATTCAGTCCCTGATGACAGGGCCGTGAATAATTTGTGCAGAGCCCAATGCTACACACACACACACACACACACACACACACACACACACACACACACACACACACACACACACACACACACACACACACACACACACACAAACAAGCCCACAAACAAACTGAAACATTCCAGCCCACGAAGTGCATTAAAGCAAAAATAACTTTTCGGAAATGATAAGGTAGAATAAATACACGAGGAATAGAAGCATATTATTTAAAGAGACGCGCACGTTTTAGTATGTGTGTGTGTGTGTGTGTGTGTGTGTGTGTGTGTGTGTGTGTGTGTGTGTGTGTGTGTGTGTGTGTTCATATTTTGACTTTTGCACACGGAATATGGCCTTGTATGTGAATCAGTGGAGCCCAAGTTGAACTGGAGTATAAATATAGGACACGCGAGTGACACACACACACACACACACACACACACACACACACACACACACACACACACATACACACACACACACACACAAGCATCTCTTCTCTTACACTTCCGACCTTCATCCGCAAAGAAAAGCCCGGCCCGGAAAATTGCGCCCGAAAAGCATTAACCGCACAAGCGCTACTTAAGCTGATAAAATCTATATATTCATACAGATATACATATATATATATATATATATATATATATATATGCCTATATATTTATATATATATGTATACATATATATGCAAGTATAAACGCGTTCAAAGCCGAATCACCGATAGGAACTTATGTTGCATGCAGGAAGCAAGAGTCACAGATTACGTACACACACACACACATACACACACACACGTGTATATACTACACATACAAGCAAAGACACATATACACGAGCGCAGACAAGCATACAAACACAGTCGACACGGACAGTATAGGAACGTGGTGTTAGTTGTGTAGGAACGTGGTGTAGGAAACATCAGGTTGTCGTCGTGATAGGGACTCAACACCGTGCCATCTAAGTGCCAACTATTGGAGCCATCTCAACACCGCCACCGCAGGCGCCTTGATCTCTGCATCTGATCCGACTGTCGATCATCAAACAGTGATCATCATCAGCTGCGAGGAGACCTGATCTGCGATCTCACAGGAGCGAAATGCCTTGCCGAATAGGACGCTGCGCTCCGAGATGGAGCCGTGAGAATGACACAACAGAAGTTGCAACAAGGATATACTGAAAGCGGGTTAGAGAGCGATGCGCAAAGATTAACCGGACACATACAGACACACAGAAGCACACACACACACACACACACACATGTGGAGCTGTTATGCGAGAAGCGAAGTTAGCGAGGCAAAAGTGTGCTAGGAAAGGAATGGATGTCTGCAGAAAGCATATAGATGGGAGCAAAGAGTCTATCGGGCAATCTGAATCAGCGGTGTGGACTGAAGTTGCCTCTGTTTTTAGTCAAACTCCGACTGGAACACATTGGCCATGAGGACACGCCACGCCACGCCACACACACACACACTCACACATACACACACACACACACTCACACACGCACACCAAATCCAACACCGCTAAGTATAAAACGATAGAACACCATACATACATACGTGTGTGTGAGTGTGTCTGTGTGTGTGTGTGTGTGTGTGTGTAATGGTTAGGAACTAAGGTCGTAGCGAGTTGTGGAGACACTTCATCGCCATTAAATGGCACATACATTCACACACAAACACACATACGCACACACACATGTGCAGACAATTTTGACGCGTTTCATTGTTGAAGGCGTTACAATTACGAGGCGCGCTAGAGAGAGGGAGATAGTGCAAGATAATAAGAGAGGGCAATACACAGAACAACACCCAAACACACACACACACACACAATTACATATATACACATACATATACACATACATGTACACATATACACAAACACCAGCTAACACACACACGTACAAAGCTAGCCAAAAAAAGAATATAGAATTCATTTTTGTCAAAGTCAGCAGCACAGAAATAGGAACTTTTGTAGTGGTGACATTCGCTCACCCGCCCGTCTTACGTGAAATATGTGTGTGTGTGTGTGTGTGTGTGTGTCAGTGAGTGTCAGTGAGTGTCAGTGTGTGTGTCAGTGTGTGCCAATCAGATAGATGTTAGTCGGAACTCAGTGAGGCGCCGAGTACACCACCGTTGGCCTCCGCTGGTTGAGCCAACAGAGTTGACAGCTTGCCAGCCGCGTCTGCACCGCCGTGCGACGCTGCCACGTGGCATGCCGCCTGGTGACACGTGGCAAACGTGGCGGCACACACGAGACAGCTGTAGTGCAGCTGCGTCAACAACAACGCGCCGACCGGCGGCTGCCGGCGACCGCAACTTAACGGCAGCTGAAGCTGGTGGCGTTGCAGCTGCGCCATCGACGCAAAAGCCACGTGGCAGTGCTTGCAGACGGCGGCCGTGTCGCCGGCGGCGGCCATCACGCCGTACGGCAGCGCCGCGTCGCCGGATGCGGCGAGCGAAGTGACGCGTCCGTCGACTGAGAAGCTGGCGCGCGACACGCCCGGCAGCAGCAGTGCCGTGCGCAGCTCGCCGGCCGCCGACGCCGGAATGGCGAGCATGTGCAGCGGAGTTCCGCCGGAACCAGGCAGGCTACCGGCACCAGAACCACTCGGATCGTCTGCTATGCATCAACCACACACACACACAAACACACAAACACACATGATTTATTTATCTTATTTATTCCTTGTAATATTAATGTTAATCCACATATATTAATGTTGTATTATGTGTGTATGCATGAAAAAGCGCAAGCTCTACAGGTTATTGATATTGAAAACATTTCAGCATATTTGCACGGTGTGTTTTCGAAGTATATATTGAACTGAATTGAACACACACAAAATAGTAATAAGCAAAATTGTTAATAAGCGAAATTGAGTGTAAAAATAAATAATAAAAAGAACCGTTTAGCGCTGTTTGTATAACAGCGCAGCAATATCGCAAAGCATATTCGCACATTATTGTGTGTGTGTGTGTAAATGTGTGTGTATATATAATTGAAAAATCCGCTACGTATTAAATGTATAAAAATATTGTACATAAGACTTATGTTTGTGTGATTCAATTATTCACATTACAGATATACATATTAAACAAAGATGCCTGAATAGAATCTTTTGCTTTTGCAAAAATATACGTCTCACAACTAACACACCCACACCCACACAATGAACACTTGATAAATATTTCGCTATCTTATTACAGTTCCGTTTGTCCATAATTCGCCGTTTATATAGATTCATATAGATCGTAAGTTCACAAGTCTCATTGTTCGCTAAGCAGCTTGCATTTGTGTGTGTTTGTGTGTGAGTGCATGTGTGTGTGTATGTGTGCAAGCGTTAAATTTCAATAATTAAGATCATGTTAGGCATAAAACACACACACACACTAACACGATGGTGTTCAATTGTTGTGGCTTGCCCAATGTAAATCAATTTCAACCGGCGTGCAGAAGGACACGACAATCTCTTCGCGAAACAACGAAGCCGCTTGAATAGCTTGTAACTTGTGTCTGTAACTGCCCTATATGTGTGTATGTGTGTGTGTGTGTGTGTAAGTGTGTGTTTGTAGGATCAGGTGTCATACATATATTTGAGTGAGTTAATACAATATGCAAATGACACACTTACTCACTCACACAAATATCCCAAGACTTCAGAATAACCTGTGTGTGTGTGTGTGTGTGTGTGTGTGTGTGTGTATGTGTATGTGTGTATGTGTTTGTGTATGTGTGTGTGTGTGTGCCTGTGTGAGTTTGCGTGTATATGTACGTATGCGTGTAGCTTTCACACACACATACACATACACACATGCATACACACACGTGTATGCGTATGTATGTGTATGTGTATGTGTGTGTGTGTATATGTGTATGTGTGTGTGGGTGTATGTTTCACAATGATAGGGACAGTATTAATTTCCAGGGTGCGCATTCCAGAAAGCATTTGCGTTTGTTTGTGTGGTCGTTATGTATGCGCGTATGTGTGCCTGTGTGTGTGTGTGTGTGTGTTTATGTGTGTAAGTGTGTGTGTGTGTGTGTTGTGTGTGGCCAAATGGACTTTATGAGTGTAACTCTGGACAAAACAAACGCGCCAATATTAGACACACACACACACACACACACACACACACACACACACACACACACACACACACACACACACACACACACACACACACACACACACACACACACACAAGATTCGAATTCAAAGTGTAACATCATATATGTGTATGAGTGTGTGTGCGTGTGTTTGTGCGTGTGTTTGTGTGCGTGTATGATACCATCAACATAGCACAATTACAAACTATATATACCCGGTTGCCTACACCACACAACTCACAATAAAACACACACAAACACACACACACACACACACACGCACATACATACTATGTAGCAGAAGGATCATGCCAATACGCACAATGCATATAGACGATTGAATGTAACGCGTACATGCAAATCTCATTTAGCTAATGTAAGCCCGCGCTAGGAGAACAGCCGTGAGACGAGCCGATACATTTGTGAGACGTATGCTGTATACTGAACAATTACTTGACACCACTAGTCAATATCACTTTTTATCTCACTGATTCCCCACTTCTTAATGAGCCATCTCTTCATTTCATCACATCACACAACAGCGCTGATAAATTCAATAAATTCAGTTGTTACACCGAAGTAAATGTCAAGAGATCATTAGAAACAAAAATAAACAAATTTGAATTCATAGAAACACACATAGTTGTCCTGTTCTGTCCGACCTTTAGCTTCCCACTTGACAACTCTTCCATTCCCCACCAGTGGGGAATTATCCACAGTTTAAGAAGATTAATAAATAAATTAGAATAAAAAATGTGCCTAATCAGAGCAAAATTAAATGTGTAAGAAAAAGCACAGAACGTGAAGAGAAGATGTTTGGAAGACACTGTGACTCGAACTATTTTCCACTAGCATTAAGCATCTGGCAATGGCGTTGCAATGAGGGGTGCTTGCAGGGGCTGAAACCCCCGAAAATTCTGACCATGAACATTTCTAGTGTAGTTCGTCATGTTTAGTCAAGCCCGGTTTTCTTAGCCCTCCATTTAAATATGAAATAAAGGCGAGGAAGCCAGTAGGAAAACACCAGTAATACATTTCCGAGCAAGTTTGGGAGCATCACTGTCTTAATTTCTCAATACTCTAGCTAGCTGACACACACACACACACACACACACACACACACACACACACACAAACAAGTCACAAGAAGGATGTTACACACACACGCACATGCATACATACACACACACACACACGCACGCACACAGATATACAATACTCCGGATGTAGGCTGACCAAGTTGGTTGTACGACCTGTCCGGTAATTAACGCGATTAGAGAAAGTGCACAAACACACACACACACACACACACACACACACACACACACACACACACACACACACACACACACACACACACACACACACACACAAGCACACGCACAAATACCTTAATCCGATTAGAACACTCGCACGCACACACACATAAACACACACATACATACGCATGCACCTGCACGCATACACACACACACGGACGTACATATAAACACTTGTCCATAACGAATAAATTAAAACCCTCGCACATACACACACACAAGAACACACAGACAGAAAGACAAACTTACAAACACACAAACACCTTGAACGCATGAGTATGTTGGTCCGCATATATGTCTCTTCAAATCTGAGACTAAATTGAAACTGATTTCCATTTATACAAAAAACAATATTAAACTTAATCAACTTGCAGTGTTAAAATAGCGTTTCTACACACACATGTGTGTGTGTGTGTGTATGTGTGAGTGTGTTTGTGTGTATGTTGCCAAAACATTGAAATATATATCAACTTATGTGAATATAAATTTCAGAAAAACCTAAAGCAGAAAAATAAGCCCTACAAGACAGTCTTTTATTAAAGGACAAATGTAGTGTATTCAAGATACAAATCATAAAGAGAGTATAAAGGTTATTTTAAAGGTTATTTTAATTATTACTCTAAATTATCTCCTAAAACTTACTCACAACAGACAAACGTGTTGAATTTCCTTAGAAATAGGCTGCAAATGTTGATAAAATGATACTGTACAAATTAATTTAACTAATGGATAAATAAATAAAAATCTAATCAGTATTCATAAAGATAAGTAAAATTGTAAAATAAAAGATAAGTAAGATTAAAATTATGAAATATAGTAAAATATTTACGATGAATAAGCAGAATAAAATTGGAAATAAGTAAAATGCAATTAATTGATAAATTATAAAACGGGAAGAGCCTCAGCTGTGTGTGTGTGTGTGTGTGTGTGTGTGTACTAGGAGCGATTACACTTCCGCTAGCAGCGCCACCTACACGGCAACACTGACAACTAGGCAATGGCTAATTGTAAGGTGTACAGGATATACGCATATATGTGTACGTGTTGGCGTGTGTGTGTGTGTGTGTGTGCGTGTGTGACAGACATGTGAAAGCATTAACGGCCAAATTAACTAGTAGCAAGCATGACCACAAACACACACACACACACACACACACACACACACAATCCATTGTCGCAACGTCACACACGCATAACTACATGCATGTGCATGTGTATGCGTGTGTGTTTTCAAGTCTATAGCGTACCACACAGGTGAGTTGACAGTTTTTATGTATGTGTGTGTGTGTATGTGTGTGTGTGTGTGTGTGTGTGTGTGTGTGTGTGTGTGTGTGTGTGTGTGTGTGTGTGTGTGTGTGTGTGTGTGTGTGTGTGTGTGTGTGTGTGTGTGTGTGTGTGTGTGTGTGTGACAAAAAGCTCGCCACAACACGGTCACAGCACCACTATAGTCTCAACAAGACTGCGGTCAAACACACAGACACACACACAAACACACACACACACACACACACACACACACACACACACACATACACACACACACACATACACACACACACATACACTGACACACAGACAGACATCAGTATGTGATCGTGTGTGTATGTCTGTGTGACAGGTGGTACAGGGTATACTCATTGTGTGTGCGTGTGTGTGTGTGTGTGTGTGTGTGTGTCAGGGTGTGTGTGTGTGTGTGTGTGTGTTTGACAGGGATGCATTGAAGCATGTCACGTGAGTTGCACGTCTTTGAAGACATGACATGAACCTATATGGAACTCTTCCATCCATCTCTTCAATGAGTATATGAATTACAAAATTTCACACGCCAATATAGGCCAATATAGCTAATTATATGCACTATTCTGTCATTATATAATTGTACTAACAATAATTATGACCTGAATTAATCTATAAACGTGAATTTGTGTGTGTACGTATAAACAAATTTCAACCAATTGTTAAATTAAATCATTTACAATAGGAGAACTCTTCAGAAAAGCGACACGCGATTCAGTGGAATATAGCAAAGCAAACAACACACACATATATAGCTCTTGGGGACAAATGTAATGTTTTGCTCTTTGCTCTGCTCCAGACCCGCTCCTGTGCTCTGTAAACAGCTGTGTACAACAGGCTTGGGCGGAGATCTTGGGTGGTAAATATACCCCGCGATAAATTGGCTGGGGGTACAAATATACAATTATACCCA
Organism: Sacculina carcini; assembly: GCA_916048095.2. Classification (NCBI taxonomy): domain Eukaryota; kingdom Metazoa; phylum Arthropoda; class Thecostraca; family Sacculinidae; genus Sacculina; species Sacculina carcini. The sequence continues at coordinate 4,591,991 of OU696591.1, read as the reverse complement.
TAGATAATTCTGCCGAGTTCAGTTCATTGGGTATATTGTCATCAAAATCAGCATAGCAAAGAGTAACAATACACGACAAGTGTGTGTTTGTGTGTATTTATATGCAATATACTTTTCATTGAGGTGTATGTGTGTTGTAATTGAATAGGCATAAAATAGTTGAGGGTCTCATGCAATTGACCAACTGAGTCAACTTTGAACACTAATGCATGATGGCTGTCATCCCCCCGAGCCTCGACACAAATCTACAAGCTTCTGACAACAGGAAAACTCTAACACCTATCAAAACTGAGGAAAACATTGTTCTTTCGAGTACAAACACACCCACACACACACACAATTAGAGACGAATGGGGAGGCGATGTTCCAGGGGGATGGGCAAGAGGGTGGAGCTGGCACGCGCATGCAAATGACGCCCACCTCGACGAGTCAGCCAGCCAGCGACGTAATTAAAATGCAGTCTAATTGAGCTAGTGGGCGGAGCTAAAAACAGCAGCCATTACATCGCCGACTGGGCATGTATGTGCGTGTGCTTGTGTGTGTGTATATGTGTGTGTGTGTGCCTGTTTGTGTAAGTCAGGTAGCCATACTTCGTGTGCGTGTGTACGCATCTTCATAGAAAACCACTGTGTATGTGTGTATATATATGTATGAGTGTGTGTGTATGTGTGTGTGCAGGCATAGAACAGACATGTAGATAACACAAGCTATATATATATATATATATATATATATATATATATATATATATATATATATATATATATATATACATATATTTGGTGTTAATTTGAAACAATGACATCCACAATCAACACACTCACACATATACGTCCAAATCTAACCGATAAATCTATGTGTGTCTGTCAGTGTGTCGGTGTATGTATGTATATGTATGTGTGTGTGTGTCTGTCGGTGTACATGCAAGATTTCAATATAGTCAACTCAATGACAGCTGCCGAATTTATTGCACCAAACAGCGACACTATTAAACTCGTAAATTCATTAGACGACTCTACCTCAGCGAAAAACATGCATGTATGTCTGTCTGTGTGTGTGTATGCGTGTGTGTGTGTGTGGTTTAGTTAGTGTACATACACCGAAATTCTGTACATACATATAATGCGATAAATTGTGGTTTCAAAATAGTTGCCATTTTCACAGAGAATGGCAAAAAATAACTATAGCTTGTTACAATGTACAATTCTGTAGCATTTCTGAGAATAACCACTGTATGTATGTATGTGTGTGTATGTATGTGTGTGTATGTATGTGTGTGTGTGTGTGTGTGTGTGTGTGTGTGTGTGTGTGTGAGTGTGAGTGTGTGTGAGTGTGTGTAGGTGTTTGTCAATATCGTCCAAGAGATTCGTGTTCCAGATAGCAAGCCAGAGTAAATCACAAACATCATACAATGAAGACATCATACAACACATTCACACAGACCCACACACATATATATAAATACACATACATACACACACACACACACACACACACACACACACACACACACACACACACAATCTAATGAACGGTGTACTAGAAAAAACCTTCAGACCGAAGCGAATTCTAATACCATACCACGGAACGCACGAACACGTACGAATTTGTATGTGTGTGTGTGGGTGTGTGTGTGTAATGTACTGCTTTACCAGGTCACGTGACACTGCGCAACGTGACCTGGCAGGGGTCACCGGTCATGCACCCTTGATGCACACACACAGACAGACACACACACACATACATATCGTGCGGAACTAACTATCATTGTATGCTAATGAAAGGTGTATGTCACTCGTCGGATGTGTCTGTGTGTGTGTGTGTGTGTGTGCGTGTATGTGTGTGTTTGTATGTGTGTGTGTGTGTGTATGTGTGTGTGGTTAATGGTATTGTTGCATGGGTATGCCACATGTGTATGGTGGTGCAAACCTTACGACATACACACCCAAATACATACATACATACACACGCACCACACATTACACACACACAGAGAGAATTTCCAGTCGTAATTAGTCAAAATAATATATGAACTAGCTAAACAAACAAATTTATACGTTCCAAAATTTAGCCAAGCTGAGAAAGCTAAAAAATAAACTACAAAAATTATTCGTAAAATTAGGAATAAATATTAATCATAGTAATTTCCGCTGGGAATCATGGAGGAAATGTTTTCAGAAACATGTATAAATAAGGATATTTACGTGGCAGAAAATATATATACAAGTGTTATAGATGTACGTGTGTGTGTGTGTTTACGTGTATATGAAGAACCCGTCAAGTGCTGCCACCTGGTGGACATATCTTTAACTACAGCAAACGATGGCCTTTGTGTACCCACGTTACGTTGAAATAGGAAAAAATAAAACCGAATATAGCTCTGCCTCCGTAGTGCTAAATATACTCACACTCCACATACACACAAACAATATAAGTATAAGTCCTTTGTGGCTAAAGGTATGTACATACATGCGTGTATGCGTGTCTGTCGGTGTGTGTATGTTGGAACGGCGAAATGTTCACGCGATTTCTCGTGCGATAAATGTGCGTAAGTGCAAATACACCACCACACCGACACCAAACACACACACACACACACAGACATACACACATACAGACATGAGAGTACAAAGAGTAAATAGGGCGAATGGCGTGTGGAATTTGTGAACGAGTTTCCATGGTTTCAATGGTGGTCGAACGTTTCTTACACTCCCTTGCACACACACACACACACACACACACACACACACATACACACACGCACGCGTACACACGCGCATACAAACACATGGAGCAATGATTGGACATGAATGATTTGCCGGGGCTAATGCGGCAATAAACGCCGCGCAAGAAAAACACCTCCACACCATCGAACAAAGCAAGCACACACACACACACACACACACACACACACACACACACATACACACACACACAGACAAACGCACATAAAGCCCCATAGAGGAGATGTGTAACAGGCGCACACCGTTACACTAATACCAAACGCCCGTATAACACACCCACACACACACACACACACACACATACATACACGGAGAAAGAAGGGCAGAAGAAAAGGCGAGATGTAAAGCACATCAGAAAAGGAGTCTGGTAGTATGGTAACATATGGGCCGTAGTATAGCCGAGAATGCATATAAAACCAGTCATATGTCTTCGAAGTCATATGGGTATGCATAATATACAGGGTGTACATAAATTTCAGACATATTTTTCATATATATACTTTAAATATTTATTTCAAAAACAGTTAATAGGATATTTTACGATATTGGGATATTATGCATAGGACATTATTTTATGATATTGGGCGTTTGAACAACATTGCCCTTCTGTGATAATCTCAGTGGCGCAGTGGCGGACTTTTCAGGCGGTGGAGCTTAGGGTGGCGAAAGTGAAATATACGGGGGCTTAGCGAAATAGGAGAAAATACACTCGAAATGTTCATGGTCAGGATTTTTTGGGGAGCTCAGACCTTACAGTGGTGTCGTGTCAGTGATGTCGTGTCAGTGATGTCGTGACAGTGGTGTCGTGTGTCAGTGATGTCGTGTCAGTGGTGTAGTGTCAGTAGTATCGTGTCAGTGATGTCGTGTCAGTGATGTAGTGTCAGTGATGTAGTGTCAGTGGTGGTGTATCAGTGATGTCGTGTCAGTGGTGTCGTGTCAGTGGTGTCGTGTCAGTGGTGTCGTGTCAGTGGTGTCGTGTCAGTGGTGGTGTATCAGTGATGTCGTGTCAGTGATGTCGTGTCAGTGATGTCGTGTCAGTGGTGGTGTATCAGTGGTGTCGTGTCAGTGGTGTCGTGTCAGTAGTGTCGTGTCAGTGGTGTCGTGTCAGTGGTGTCGTTTCAGTGGTGTCGTGTCAGTGGTGTCGTGTCAGTGATGTCGTGTCAGTGATGTCGTGTCAGTGATGTCGTGTCAGTGATGTCGTGTCAGTGATGTCGTGTCAGTGGTGTCGTGTGTTAGTGGTGTAGTGTCAGTGATGTCGTGTCAGTGATGTCGTGTCAGTGGTGTCGTGTCAGTGGTGTCGTGTCAGTAGTGTCGTGTCAGTGGTGTCGTGTCAGTGATGTCGTGTCAGTGATGTCGTGTCAGTGATGTCGTGTCAGTGATGTCGTGTCAGTGATGTCGTGTCAGTGGTGTCGTGTCAGTGGTGTCGTGTCAGTGATGTCGTGTCAGTGGTGTCGTGTTAGTGGTGTAGTGTCAGTGATGTCGTGTCAGTGATGTCGTGTCAGTGATGTCGTGTCAGTGATGACGTGTCAGTGGTGTCGTGTCAGTGGTGTCGTGTCAGTGATGTCGTGTCAGTGGTGGTGTCAGTGGTGTCGTGTCAGTGATGTCGTGTCAGTTGAGTCGTGTCAGTGATGTCGTGTCAGTGGTGTCGTGTCAGTGGTGTCGTGTCAGTGATGTCGTGTCAGTGATGTCGTGTCAGTGGTGTCGTGTCAGTGATGTCGTGTCAGTGGTGTCGTGTCAGTGGTGTCGTGTCAGTGGTGTCGTGTCAGTGATGTCGTGTCAGTGGTGTCGTGTCAGTGGTGTCGTCTCAGTGGTGTCGTGTCAGTGGTGTCGTGTCAGTGTTGTCGTGTCAGTGGTGTCGTGTCAGTGGTGTCGTGTCAGTGATGTCGTGTCAGTGGTGTCGTGTCAGTGGTATGGTGTCAGTGATGTTGTGTCAGTGATGTCGTGTCAGTGGTGTCGTGTCAGTGGTGTCGTGTCAGTTTGTTGTGTCAGTGATGTCGTGTCAGTGATGTCGTGTCAGTGATGTCGTGACAGTGGTGTCGTGTCAGTGGTGTCGTGTCAGTGGTGGTGTATCAGTGATGTCGTGTCAGTGATGTCGTGTCAGTGGTGTCGTGTCAGTGGTGTCGTGTCAGTGATGGCAACTTCCGCAAGTGTACGGCAATTTCATCTTCATCAAACTCGTCATCAAATGTGTGTGTGTGTATGTGTGTGTGTATGTGTGTGTGTATGTGTATGTGTGCGTGTGTGTGTGTGTGTGTATAATAAGCCAGACGAGGGAAGCGGCAAAAAACGTCGACCACTTTTTATTGGACACACACACACACACACATACAGACACACAGACAGACAGACAGGCGGCGCATTAGTGTGTCTGGCCATTGCATGGACTTAGTGCGCGCGTGCAGTGCATTGGAAAATTATACAAACCCTCGTCCATCTATATATGTGTATGTGTATGTGTGTGTGTTGAGTTGTGAGTGTGTAAGCGTGTATGATTGAGAGATACAGATGTACACGTTGTTGACAATGGTCAGCGACTCGGCGAGAAAAAATACACGAAAAAGACAAAAGAAGCCTGCGTGTTTGTCTGTCTGTCTGTATGTGTATGTGTGTGTGTGTTCTCCTGTATGTTGTGTTCATCTCTGTGAATCTGTGTGTATGCAATTGTGTGTGTGTGTGTCGGTGTGTGTGTGTGTGTCTATGTTTGTGTAATGGGACATATATCACAGTGATAGCGAGTCATACATACAAATGTCATAACTCCACTCTCAGCAGACCAACACAGACACAAACACACACACATACACACACACACACACACACACACATACACACACACAAGCACACACACACACACACACACAAACACACACACATACAGAGGGAGGATCGTGCAACGCCCAGCAACATCAATCATGCAAGATGCAACTTGCGTGAAAATGTCTGGACTTTGTGATTCTTCTGATTACCGTATAACCGTCATTTTAACACGATATTCAACACACACATGAGTAATGTTGGGCATATTGCCGAAGAAAAGCGGATAAAATGTGGTTGTCATTCGCTACATTTCTGAGCAAATTAAGGCTCAGATCGCACTGTTTAGATCAGTGATTCGCAATCGTTGTGCAGAGATCTTTTGAGGATGCCGCCGAAATTCAGTGGAAAAAGTGCATATTCGTATTATAATATCATTTTGTCTAATAACAGGATCAGTGTGAATAAAATGTGCATATCTATGTATAATGTGTTGTTACACCGATACAAAATGTCGAAATGAAGAAATATAATGAAAACAACGGATATATTAAATTTGTATTTCCTTATAAGGGGACAGGGGACTTTTCAAAGGTTTGCCAAGGATGCCGCAAACTAGAAAAGGTTGAGAACCACTGGTTCAAGACGAATTCAATGAGGTGGTGGGAATATGTAAAAATTAAAATAGGCATATTGAGGCAGAAACAGAATCGAGTATGAAACTGGGAGAACTAGGATCAAAAATTTTATAAAATTAATGTGGCTATAAATCAAGACGATTTGTATTCGTTAAGTGAAAACAGATAATATTCCTGGTTTTTAGGATTGTAAACAGTTCATCAAAAAGGAAATATTTTTGATATCAACAATTAAGTTTGTGAATGAAAAATATAAAATACAGACTAACATCAAATATTGACTCCCGAAAACTCACTTATATCCTGAGTATCTATCATAGCCAGGTACAGAATCGAATCAAACGTTAGAATATACCAGTCTCATGTCCTACCTCGTTGGCTCAAACACTAGAATATTCCCGCCTCACACATGCACACGGACACACACACACGCACACACACACACACACATCACTCACGAAACACGAGCGTAGACAGAGCGCACACGCTATACGTCAATAATTATAACACGACAACAATGCGTCTGTCTGTCTGTCTGTCTGTCTGTCTGTGGGTGCGTGCACGCGTGTTTACAATGTAACAACACACACATACAGACAGACAGATAGACAGACACATGTACAAGCACGCACACACGTACACATAGTCACGCACAACGGCTAATTACATAGACAAATTACACATGTACACACACACACACGCACGCGCTCGCGCACTCACAAAACAAAGCACCGCCTCGGACGCCGCCCCCACTGCCCCTCCCTCCCATGACCTACCCCCAGTCATTACGTATCGGCCCAGAATAAATACAGACACCAGACCGCCAATACCCATCCTCCACGCACATGTGTGTGTGTGAAGGCGTATCTCCCACGCTCAAGTCATTGGATGTGTATGTATGTGTGTGTGTGTGTGTGTGTGTGAACGTACACCCACATCAACACACACACACATATATACAAATTGGCACGTAACGCGAGATTTTTACATAAGATGAACATAAAAAATCACACACGCTCAGAGTATATAGGAAAGCATTAGAAAATGATCTACAGGTATAATCTATTTTATACTACAGGTATAAAATATGACGACACATATGTTATATCAACCAGCATGTATGTACGAGGCATAAATCATCGCATATAATACTGGTTAAAGTATACATCATAAGTATAGTACACTCATACTATAGTGTATCGCTTAGTCATTTCATATTTCTATTCACTTCATTCATATTTCAGACGTATGACAAGTTTATGTTTGTATGTGAGTTTGAATACAAATTGAATTGAATAGATGAAAACAAACGGAAACAGGTCAGATTCGAACCGCAGACCTTCTGGGTCCAGATTAATTTGAAATATCAATAGATATAAACGCTGATTATACACAGTTTCAAGGGCATATATTTGTGTCGAGGCTTGGGGGGATGACAGCCATCATGCATTAGTGTTCAAAGTTGACTCAGTTGGTCAATTACATGAGATCCTCAACCATTCTGTGTCTATTCAATTACAACACACATACCTCAATGAAAAGTATGTTGCATATAATTACACACACACACACACACACTTGTCGTGTATTGTTACTTTTTTGCTGTGTTTATTTTAATGATAATATACCCAGTAAACTGAACTCAGCAGAATTCTCGGGGGTTATAATAGCATATTCATACCCCAGCCAATTTATCGGGGGTATATACGCCCCATACCCCCAGGATCTGGGCTCATGCACGGTTCACACCCTCAACGTTGCAATATGTTGGCTGAGACGAATTCCCACGCAAAAACAACCAACAGCGAACCCAGATGCAGAGCGACAAAGAAAGATTGGATGGGAATGAAATATATA